>JASCZI010241985.1:721-23728 GCA_036250425.1 Stylosanthes scabra | reverse complement strand
CTATCCCAACTAGTTCTAATCCAATTTTAACTCACAGAATTATTAGTTGCATAACAATTAGCTTGACTATCTCTAGTTAGACCTAATTGATTATATGATTCAATTTCCAGAATTAATCTAGCCCAAGACAAGTTAAGAACATCTCTCAGTGATTCTAAACTATTGGGATGAAGAATAGAAAATTAAATCATGCATAGAAGATAACTGAAAACACCTCAATGAATTAATAAGCGAATATACATAGTGACTACCTCATTGTTGGGTGAACAGAGCTCCTCACCCTTAACAATGGAGTAGTTTAGCAATTCATAATTGAAAGTAAAACTATGGAGTAGAAACGAGATCTCAGATCTGAGGTGCTAACCCTAGTGATTAGTTTTCTCCTTATATAACTAGCTTAATTCCTAAAAATCAGCTATCAATCAAATCTAAATCTAATCTATTCTAATCTATCTTATCTTAATCTTATCTTGTATCTTTACTATGCTTATCAATCTTCTATCAATCTTTAATTAATCTTCAATCAATCTTCTCTTGATTCTTCCAATTATACCCTTGATTAGTGAATGGAATTGATGCCCAAAAAATCTTGGATTTGAATTGGAATTGGTTAATTACTAAAATTTAGGTTTTTGCCCCCACGTTATACATGTAGCTCCCACGTATAACGTGGAGTTTCTGCCAAAATCCATCGTGGTTGTTAAATTGCCCACGTTATACGTGGGGTAGCTCACGTATAACGTGGGCTCTCTGTAAAATTGCTTCCCATTTGCTACATTCTCCACATTGTACGTGAGTGCTTCACGTACTACGTGTGGCTTCTGTCCCAATTCTTCAATTTCTCACGTTATACGTGAGAGAATGGCGTATAACGTGGGATCTCTGGACTTTTCTTCATCTTTTTTGTTTCAATCTCTCTTCAAATGGTCTTCAGTCACCTAAAACTCTTAGTGAATTTCTATAAAACACAAACACAACTAAAAGAACATCAAGTTTGTTTGATTGATCAATTAATAAGCCTAATTCACAAAGAATAACATAATAATGAAGAGAAATTGAGACTAAAAACAACCTACGAGGCATACGCATCAATTGATCAATTAATAATCATAATTCACAAAGAATAACATAATAATGAAGAGAAATTGAGACTAAAAACAACCTAAGATGCATATGCATCAGGCAACAGATGGGAGGAACGGGGTTAATCTCGAGGGCGTTGTAAGACCTAGATCCTACGTTATTGTGTATGCCTAGGACTTTCGGATAGGGACTAATTCTACCACTTGACCATTTGACAGTAGTGTCTAGTTTCCTTTAAGTGACAGTCCATCTAAATTGGGATCGGTAGCGATCATAGGGACGCATGATATTTCAACCCATGGTCAAGCACTCTTCAAACATTCTGCCGGTACTTTCTGTCTTTTTGCTCTGTTCTCAAGCCAACAATTGCAACCCCAACTCTTTTCTCAACCAAACGCAAAAACACCATTTTCATTTCATAGGGAGAACGACCCGAGTCCATACTAGGTATTTTTAACTGGTTGCACCCTGTGACACCTTTCTGTTGATGACCTCGTTGACACTCTCATAGCTGGTTTGGATTCCTCTACAACGAAATTCTGTTTTTAAATTAAGGAATTCCAAACTGGTCGCGAGAGCAGCTGCGAGCGGTCTATCAGGCCCCTTATGATCATATCATACTCCTCTTCTTGAAGATGATTCGCCCTCGAATCTCATATTTCTCATGTTGGTTTATGATATGTGACATCTTCATGCTCTTCAATACAAATCAGATACAAAGAGTTTGTAGCTCTAATACCAAATGATGAGTTTTGTGGGGCGAACAAAATCAAAAAGTGTTTTTTTTTTTTTTTTTGTATTTTTTTTATAAAGAATGATATAGACGCCACACTCAAGACAAATGAGAAGGTGAGTGATAAGTCTTGGTTTCGATCGCCACAAGTTGTCTTGATAAAATCGGGAAAATCGCCACAAGTTGCCTTGAAAAGATCGGATGATCACCACAAGCCACCTTGATAAGATCCGAACGATCGCCACAAGTCACCTTGATAAGATCGAGTGATCGCCACAAGCTATCTTGATAAGATCATAATGATTGCCACAAAATGTTTTGATAAGATCATTTTTGTTCTCTCCAAGAGAACAAAAGAAAAACTCTCATATGAGAGGAAACTAAAAAATTATATTTTGATTATCTGATAATCTTGATTCATACATCCTCTATTTATACTACTAACTGGATATGAAGCTTTACTAGAGAATCAACAAAGATAAGATTTGTGGATAGCAAGCTTAGTAAGAAATTCACTTAAATGAGATTCTCCACTAAGCATTTATTACATTGAAAATAACCAATAAATACTTTAAACCACTTAGGAACTGTAAAGTCC
Organism: Stylosanthes scabra; assembly: GCA_036250425.1. NCBI lineage: Eukaryota > Viridiplantae > Streptophyta > Magnoliopsida > Fabales > Fabaceae > Stylosanthes > Stylosanthes scabra. Next base: position 21,314 of record JASCZI010241985.1, on the reverse strand, counting down.
TTATGAAAAATTATCATAAAATAAAGATAACAAAAAGTAATAATTATTATAAATTGAATAATTATTTCTGGCCCCTTGAATTCATATCTCCTCTTTTCATAATGAGTTGACATTAATCAATAACCTTAATCGAAAGGTGTTAAATTAATTGTTTTTGGTATTGGTATTGGTGGACCGTTTTACTTTATTGGTCGTGGTATAGGTCTGTTATTTATATTTTTGCGACTCCTTTAATTGAAATGATGTACGATGATATTTTTTTTTTTTTACTTCATCTATCAATTTGGTAGGTGTTTATAAAATGACTGTTACTACATAGGATATTTTTTTTTAGATAATGTACATATGAATTAAAAATGTTTATAGGAACATGGCTAGAGATTATTGGACTTGAATTTTAAAAATAAAAAATACTAAACCGGAAGGACTGTTTTGATTATGAGTTTGAATTGAAAAAAAAAATTAATAATTTTAGGTGTATATTTTACTCAATCAAATTTAATTAAGTTATTTATTTCTATATCAAATATAAAATAATTTCGATGTCAAATAGAAGCTATATACTATTTTTTGTATTATTTGACATCAAAATAATTTTTATTTGGTATAGAAATAAATAACTTAATTAGACTAAATTGGATAAAATAAATGTATACCTAGCATTATTAAAAAAAATATTACACTAAATATTTTGGTATTAAGATTGAATTGTATAACTAAACTTTGTTAATGTTCATGGTTAACTATGCGTTTTTATTCTTTCTTTTTGGTGTTGACTATGCGCATTATTTAATTTTAGCTTTATAATATATACTATTATAATCAATTTGAAAAAATATTTTATCACGATTCGACCTTGCATAAGAAAAATTTAAAACATCATTTTTTATTAATTTTTGCAAAGATCATGGCATCGGTAAATTATTATTACTATGATATAGTTGTAAAACTCTTTATTATTGCTTTTATTTCCAAGCCCCCAAAATGGTTACTCTTGTCTTTAATAGGTGACCCAGAACAAAAAGGTTAAAAACCTTGATCTGCGACCATTAATATAATGAGGCCCAAAATTTGAAGCACAAATGAGGTAACCTATCTAAACTACCAAAAATAGCCCAATTACCTAATTATCATCATTATCATGGCATTAACATTAACTCCCGTTTGGAGTTGAAGTAACCGAGTGACGTAAATACTGAATCATCTCTTGGCATAACAGATGTATTGTCCGTTACAATATCAGCAAGACTTACACGCGTGCGAATCAAAAGGGGCCACATCTCTTTCATCACCTACTGAATTCTCTCTCTCAGCATTACCCATAAATATATAATTGTTTTTAAAGAATACATCCACAATGATATAGGTAAAAATGGCTCATCATCATTGTCCTAACTATTTCCATTAAAATATGGTTTCACTTCTTTTATATATCATTTTATTAAAATATATTTTTCATAATTATTAAAGGACTACTAGATATTTTCACCACCATAAATAAAACCACTTAACATTATGTATTGAGCACGTATGTTATGCTTTTCAAGAATTTTAGAAAATATACCTTATTTTTATTTACTTTCATAATACTTTTCACCTCTATTTTACCTAACAATTTTCATCATTTTGTCTAACTACCTTTCAGCTATAAATTTTCAAAGCATTAACTCTTTGAGATTTATCATGGAGAACCCCATACATAACCATAAAGAGAATAATCATTAATAAAGGTGATAAAATATTTTTCTTTATTAAAAGAGTTTACATCAAAGGGTCTACATATGCCAATGTGTATAATTTTAAAAAGTTGGCTTCTTCTTGTAGCTCTTTTTTTTTTTTTGTGTGTGTGTTTTGTTTACTTTCCTTTAATACAACCAACACAAATATTAATATGAGTCGTATCCAAAATTAGAAGATGTCATTCTTTATCAACCTATCTATTCTTTTTTTTTTTGGAAATGTGACGTAACCGATTATTCCACGAGTAAATAAAGCATCCATTCACTAAACCACGCTTAGTACCAACTTTTAGTACCAACTTTATGATGCAAAGTCATAAGTAATGATTCAGCATATAAATCATTAAGTTTAAATTTTTATAAACTATCAGACCTAATATTATAATTGTGCTTAAACAAATTACAATAACTATTCCTGAAATTTCTAAAAATACTTGATACATGAAAAGTATCTAATAAATTTAAATAATGTCCAGTTTCAAGAATCAAACGATAACTTCCGACAGTTTCCACTAGAGCATATTTTATGTTGTTTGCTTAGGCTCTTTTGCATAATTGTAAGGGTAAGTCTATTTGACTTTCTCCAAATTTTATAATGAGATTTCTCTTCATTTTTACTAAGAATAGTATGCAACAACTTTCTAAACTTGAGGTCAAGATCCAATGCACCAAGGTGAAATTAGACTTGTTCAGAAAAATCAAACATTGACACACACGTAGCATGTGAATGCAATGTTACATGAAACATTTCTGCAATTAACGCATATTTAATATTAGCACTTTAATTATAAGACAACGCATTATTTAGATTAAAAGAAAACTCTTGTAAACATTCAAAGTATCCTAGTAATCCCATTTGGATGACATATCAATATACAATAATAACACAATGATACCAACAAATTTAACTTTATTTAGCAAATATACATGCACCAATTAAATATTCAATATCTTTGGATATTTAAATACTAGTAATAATACATGTACATACATGTCAACAATTATGTTCATTAATTATAAGATCAACTAATTAACCTTCGTATGATCCTTATATACCTCGTAAGAATGAACTTCAAATTCTCCAGAATTACTGCTAGGAAGTAATAGCCGATCGAAGTGGGAAGCTCCACCGCAGTCGTTCTACGAGCTTTATTTTGATGCATCCTGTGAAAATTTAGGGAGAAGGGGAATTGTAAACCCCGTATTGTTAGCTTAGCCGATCGAACCGACTTTGCGCCGATGGTAATATAACGAGGCGGGGATAAGAGTGAGAAAACGAGTACGTAAAACCATTAGTGCGCGAAAACGAACACCTTCGTTAACGGTTTGGACCGAACCGGACTAAACTGCGAAATTACCAAAATGCCATTAATGAACCATGCACTATAAATAAGGGACTTTGTCCCTAACCTCCATTCATTCTTCATTTTCTGAAGAAGGAAAGGGAGTGAGAGAGATGAGAGCCATGGCTTGCATGGGAGTGTGGTGGTGATCACTATTCATCCACCACTTCCAACGGCCATAACTTTCGCTCCGTAGCTTCGATTGACGCACTGTTTGCGCCTACACGAAACTTGTTCCGTCCTCTTCGATTCTATACCACTAAGAAGGTATGGCTTTTGAATTTCCTACTCCATTCTTAGCTCTTAAGTTTCTGCTCGAATCTTGCATGTTTTTGAAATTCATGTTCTAGGTGATGATCTAGCATGCAATTGAGCATGATATGCGAAGCCTATGAGCTTGCAACTCCGGTAAGACGTTCTAACCCTAGTCAATGCTCTTCCTTGAGCTTTAGAATTGATGGAATTGGTATTTTTGTGTGTTTTGTTGTGTGTGTATGTCTTGTAGGCCACGATTGATGATGTAAGTGCAAGTGGTGTATGTGGCTAGAATTTGGTAGAGTGGATGGTGTACTTGGATACTCAATGGCGCGAAGAACATCGCGTGTGAGCATTAAGCTTGGTGTCTAGATACGGATTTAGATTTTTTACTACAATTCTCTAGTATGAGCATCTAGGCTAGTGAACCTAGGATAGCTTGAATATGTGATAAAAGGAATGAAAGCTAGGCTAAAACAAGTAAATTGTATGTGCTAAGTGTGTTGCCTAATGAATTGTGATGATGAATGATGTGATGAATGATATGATGATGAATATGATGATAATGATGTATGATTGTTGAATTGAGGCCGTGGGCCAATTGAATTGTGAAAAAGAAAAGGGAAGCATATATAGATGAGGCGGTGTTTTCGAAAAGTGAAGCCCGAGGGGCAATGGAATGAGAGTCGTGGAGAGAGTCCTAAACATGGTTTTAGAAGAGGTTTTGAGAGAGGGAAACAGGTTTTAGGTGAACTTCGGTGAGCCTTAACCTTGGTTTTAAACAAGAAAATGGTTTTCAATGAAAGGTTTTTCAAAGAGTGTTTTAAGATTGAGAAAATGATTTGAAAATGGTTGGAATTGGCCTAGGGAGCAAAAGGTTTGAGAGTTTGAAAGTTAGCAATTCTGCAGAAATGCAGCAGAGCTCCAGGGAATCGATTTTACCTGCAACAGAGTCAATTCTCTGAGCCATTTTCTAAGAAAAAATAGGATTTCGAGAGCAAAAAATCGATTCCCATGACCTGAGAATCGATTCAGAATATCACAGAGGCCAATTCATCGTCATATGAATCGATTCTAGCCCTTCAGAGTCAATTTCTTATGATGATCCTTTCTTGAAAAAGTTTTCAAAGTGTTTTGAGTCGATTCGAAGGGTAGTAGAATCGATTCATATGTGAACAGAGGTGTTTTGATTTGAGGAAAGGTTGCAGCGAATCGATTTAGCTGAGACTCGAGTCGATTCTACTTTTGAAAATGGTTTGAAAGGAGGTCCGTGAGTCGATTCAGGGACTTCCAGAATCGATTCACTAGTGCCTGATTTTGAATTTAACATTCAAAACTACCTTAGAGTCGATTCTTCCTCTACGAAATCGATTATGAAGGTATGTCTTTGCTTTTGAAAGTGTTTTTGAAAGATAAGGATCTCTCGCATGCTGTTTTTATGAAAGGATGATACGACTCATGTATAGAGCTTTGATCCCCTCGTTAGGAGGAAGAATGTCACCGTGTTGACATAACGTGAGCCGAAGTGACAGTGGGGCCTGCGGGCTGACGACCCGGCTTACGGCAATAGCGGGCTACCGGCGTAGTGCGTGCCATGGGGGTCACTAGGGCCAACGTCCCAGCGTACCATATGAGAAAGGAGGAAACCCCCATATTATATTGAGATAAGAACATAAACGTCGGGACGATGAGCGTGTCGTCCTCGGGGAAGTGCGTACGGTAGTGGTTCAGGACTAGTACTGGACCGGTCGGGTTGGCTATGATAACCGACCGGGTGAGCTCATCTTAGCCGTAGGAATAGGCATGCATCATATGCATATGTGTGACATTGATTGAGTATGCTTGTGTGAACTTGTGTATGCTACTTGCTACTTGCTCTTGTGTGTTTGTATGTGTTTTACTTGTATGCTTGCATATATGATTGTGTTGAATGGAATGGAAGAAATGATGATAAGTTAATGAACTAGTTGAAGAGAAGGTTGTAAGCTAGAAGTACCAAATAAGGGTAAACAACGGAATAACTGGAATGTGTGTGAAATATAGGGTTAGAGAATGGGGCATGGGCTTTGAGAGTTGCATGTTGCGAAAGTGAAGATAGTAAAATCAGAGCGACAAGTAGGATTGCCTCTTGTGGTCCTACTAACTTATTTATTGTAGTTTAGGTGCTTTATCCGTACTAGGAATCCATGGGTTAGGGATTCTCACTCCATATATTTCAGACTTTTCAAGTGCAGGTTCAAGCTTGGAAAGTGGCGAAGCATATTGTGGAACGTTGTGGTCTAGATTCTCCGGATGTTCGAGTCTTCCGCTGTGTGTTTAATGGAGAACTAGGGTGTTATGGTTAGTGTGTAAGCTAGGGTTTTGTACCTTGAGTTGGACCGAAGCTTCGCGGGTTCCGTTATGTTGTATACTGAACCTATTGGTTATATGTATATGTAAGTATTATTATACTATTTGGAGTGATGTATAGAAGTGTATGGCTCTATTTTATATACGAAACTCTATTTCTGTATAATAAATTGAGTTGTTTTCAAAAGGTTTTCAAAATCCCTAGTTTACGAGTTGGAGTCAAGTGTCTGTAGTGCCACAGTATCGGCCGAACGCGTCCGCGGCGCGTTTAGCCATATTGGGGTGTTACAGGAATGGACGCAATGATAAGGAATCATCAAGGTATGATTATGGTTCCATCATTATGGAACTTACCAACTAACCCAACCATGCCCTGAAGTTTTTTAATTTGGGTTTAACGCTAGCCAAAGTGGGATTTCTTTTTATCTTGTAGTGGAAGGTGATAATATTCAAATAATCAAGGACCTTCATGGCTAAACACACACATAACTCATTTTGGTCTTATTTTGGATCATTGTAAATCCATTTTGTATAGTTTTAAAACTTTCCATATATCCCATGTAAAGAAAGAAGGAAATGAGGTAGTTTACTCTTTAGCAAATTTGGCTCTTACCTCACCAGATACTTTGTGGGAGGAAGAAGCACCGCCTTTTTTTCTCGTTTGGCATCTTTTAATATTTTGGACCTTATCCTACATATAACAATTACATTTCAATATAATATATAGGCATAACTTCCAGGAAATTAAAACGTGTTTTGTTCATTGCATATATAATCAGGCATGGAAAAAGTTTGATAGTCATAGTTTGGTAGTCATAGATAGCTATACTTTTCTTAGTTTAGCCTTTGTTTTCAATTATTCATTTCTATTGAATTAAATGAATAATATTAGAGTTACAAATATATAACTATAGATGTTATTTACATAAAATCATATATGCTAATTAATTAGTTAAATATGGAAATTTTGGATTATTACTACTTATCATTACTCTTAGGCATACAATATTTGTATGTGCAGTACATACACATAAATTTTATTTACAAGAATATAGAATTAAAGTGTAACTTCTTGTAACTACTAATTTTATTATTTATCAATTTAGTAGTGAACATATTATTTCCATGGACAATCACAAATTTCACAACATACATGTAAACAAAATTATAACATTTAGAGTACATTACAAAAATTATTATTCATGTTATAAGGATTTTGAAATTCATTATTCTCATAGATATGAATAGAGTTACTAATATTGATTCATGAGTAAATGGGGTTTTATATAGAGAGTTTGTGCAGTGAATGTTAATATAGAAAACTCTTGTTGTCTATTCCTTTAGATATTTTTCTTATGTTAAAACTCAAGTTGGTGTTTAAAATTTGATTCTGCTTCAAATTGACCCATAAATTTTCAATTTCTTCTTTAGTTTGGCCTCCAAATTTTCACTTCCGACAAACGTTAGCTCCTCAATTGTTTTTTCGTTATCAACGTGCTTATATGGACAATTAGTGTCACGTGTTAGAAGAAGGTTTGACCACGTGTAATCGAGTGACAAAGTGACAATTGATGACATATGGTACAATTGTCCATGTCAGCATGCCGCGTATTACTAACTGTCAATTCGTCACTCAATTCGATGTGGCCAAATCTTCTTTTAAGATGTGGCACTAACTTTAGCATGCCGTTAATGAAAAACAATCAAGGGGTCAGTCAAGGAATGAAAATTCGAAAGGTCAAATTGAAAATTTAGGGACCAATTGGAGTCGCAAATTAAATTACGACAGTTAATTTGAGTTTTAACTATTAGTAACAAAAGAAAACTGAATTATGGTTCTTTTTACATAAAAACCAACTCGGGTAACGTATATTTTTTTTCCCTAACATTTTTAAAAAATTTAAAAAATACTCCTAATATTTAATTTAATTCAACTTTATCCTTTATATTAATTTTTGTTCAATAAAATATTTTATTTTCAATTATACCCCGATCTTCTTCATTCCCAATCCTCTCTATCTCTCTCATAGCTCATCATCAACCTCAACGTTATTCCAAATATATTTTAAAATAAATTATTGGGTAAAGTATACTTTTTGTCCCTAATGTTTAATAAAAGTTTTAAAAATACCCATAAATTTTAATTTGTTTTAATTCGTTCCCTCAAATTTTTAATTTGCATCAATTTTATCCTTATAATTAACTTTTTGACAGTAAACAATTAATAAAAATGTTTTTTTACAAGTTTACCCCTAATTCATATCATCATCTTCTCTCGTTACCATCACCACCACTACCCACTCTCGTCATCTTTTCTCTCGTTACCATCACCACCACCGAGTCTCATAGGCAATCATTCACCAATCCTTCACCACCATCTACACTAGTGTCATCACCCCCTCCAAACACTAACCTCATCCTTACAATTCCCTTCCACCATTCACCAACAATAATACTAAGAATAATTACAAAATCAAATTTACTTTTCTGTCGATTTGGACTTATATTCCCACTGCCAATCCTTCATCACCAACCAACAACAATAATATCGAGAACCTTTACAAAATCAATATTATTTGTCGTTGATCCGGGCTTGTTGTTACGCTTGTTCTCCCGAATTGGCTCAAGCTTTTCCCTTTCTCTCGGCGATCCCCTTCCCACAACGAGATATCCATTACCACCACCATTGATGTTTCCTGGTTGCTTCTTCCCTCCTCTATGTTCGCCGGGTCAAGCTCAAATGCACCCAAAATCATCCTGCACCCAGCGTCGAAGGTCTCAGCTCTCCCTGTTGCCAACGCACAGTGACTTTGTTGCTGCCGAACTCACTGGCCTCGTCTCCATCGCTTGTGTCTTTGTGTTTTGGTGTTACCCACTTTTCTCTCCAATTCCCATGGCTTTTTAACTCAGCAGAGAAAAGGAGAAACCATATTTTGAGGAAAGAAGAGAAACCCTTTTAACTAATATAAGGGTATTTTTTTTGGTATTTGTGAAAGATAATGTTAATGATTTAGACCGTGTTTAATGTCAGGGATGAAATTTGTAAGTCCCACAGCGGTTAGAGAGGGGAACGAAACACTTCTTATAAGGGTGTGGATACCTCTCCCTAGTAAGACGCATTTTGACAAGTGGGCTTGGGGGCTTTGGCTATCATCCATACTCTTGTCAAAGGCAAAACCATGAGGTGGTGCATGAAACCCAAAAAGCGGACAATATCTTGCTAGCGGGAGGTCTGGGCTGTTACAAATGGTATCAGAGCCGGAGCCCGGATCGGTGTGCCAGCGAGGATGCTGTGCTCCCTTAGGGGGGTGGAATGTAAGTCCCACATCGGTTGGAGAGGGGAACGAAACACTCCTTATAAGGGTGTGGATACCTCTCCCTAGTAAGACGCGTTATAACAAGTGGACTTGGGGGCTTTGGCTATCACCCATGCTCTTGTCAAAGGCAAAACCGTGAGGTGGTGCATGAAACCCACAAAGCGGACAATATCTCGTTAGCGGGAGGTCTGAGCTGTTACAAATGGTATCAGAGCTGGAGCCCGGATCGGTGTGCCAGCGAGGACGCTGGGCTCCCTTAGGGGGATGGAATGTAAGTCCCACATCGGTTGGATAGGGGAACGAAACACTCCTTATAAGAGTGTGGATACCTCTTCCTAGTAAAACACGTTTTGATAGGCTTGGGTTTCATCAAAGGCAAAATCGTGAGGTGGTGCATGAAACCCACAAAGCGGACAATATCTTGCTAGCGGGATGTCTGGGCTGTTACAAAATTGATGTAAATCAAAAAGTTGAGGGACAAAATTGAAACAAATTCAAACTTAAGGGTATTTTTTTAAACTTGTATTAAATATTGGGAAAAAAAGTAGTGCTACGGAACCAACATTAGGGAGCCAATAAATCAAATTAGAAGTTATCATTCAAAATTTAAAAAATTATCATCTGAAACAGATACAAGTTATCATCCGAAACAAAATACAATTATCATCTGAAACCCTAAACCCTTGCCAACACAATTATTATCTGAAACAGATTCAAGTTATCATCCAAAACAGAATACAATTATCATCCATAACCTCACCACCACCACCACGCCCACCACTGCCTAACAATAATCTCACCACTACCACCTAACCCTAACCTCACCACCACCACCACCATTACCACCAGACAATAACACATGACGCAAGAAGAAGCTACAACGGCGGTCGGGATCGCGCGAAGAAGAAGAAGAGCAAGATGTGGCTCGTTGTATAGGACGCCAAAGCACAGATCGGCATTGTGCTCTGCCTTGCCGCTGCTATGGAGGCCTCGTAGAAATCGGACGTTGAGGCAGAAGAAGCAGCGGCGGCACGATGAGTCTGCGGTGGAGGGAGGAAGAAAAAGGGAGAAGAGGTCGCAGACAAAGAAGAAAAAGAAGAAGAGGCAGCGGCGTGGTGAAGAAGAGTGCTGGTGAAGGTGGTGTGGTGAACGGCGAGGGCGGCGCGGTGGTGGCACAGTGACGGCGCGGCGGGGGAAGGAAGGAAGTAAGAGAGAGGGGCTAGGGTTTCTGTGGAAAGAGATGGGTTAGGGTTTTATTTGCTCCAATGGGCCCTAATTCTATATGCCCCATATACTTTTCCTAGGAAAAAAATATACTTTGCCTTAAATTATTCTTGCTCATTTTTTTGCTAGTAAACAGTAGGGCTGTCAAACAGTCGGGCATGGCCCCTTTAGGCCAGACCCGTTTAGCCCGCGGGGTAAACGGACTAGCCCATTTAAGCCTGGTTTTATACGGGCTATAATTTTCTAGCCTGATTCATTTATGGTCAGCCCAACGGGTAAACAGGCTGGCTCATTTAATTAATTAATTTCTTTTTAAAAAAATTAATAAAAAATTAATTTTTAAGTTAAATTTTTTTTTTACAAAAAATACCTTTTTTTTAGACAAAAACCTTAGAAAAACCAAAGGTTTTTAGTTGATATATCGGGTTTTTGGCTCGAATAAAAGAAAATATAAGCAAAAAGTGTTATTTTTTGAAGAAAAACATAAATTAAATAAACAGGTCAGCCCGTTTAGCCCGCGGGCTAGCCCATTTAACCCGAATTATTTCCCGGGTTAAACGTGCTCAGCCCATTTAGCCCGAATTTTATACGGCTCAGGCTTAGAAGCAAAACTCCATCCTTTTCGATGGGTAAACGGGCTGACCCGACGGATTTAGCCATTTTGACGGCCCTAATAAACAGTGATGGTCTGATGGACATGTGAGGCAAACGTGAAAATATTAACTGAGTAAAACAAGCACACTTTCTCTTCTAGCTATGACCTTTCCTGTCTGCAAACGAAACACCGAATCATATGTTAGTAATCTTAATCTTCCAATCTTATTATCCAATAAAAAAAAGTTTTATGATTTTATATCACTGCAGACCAAACCTCTTACCCTTAGCTGAAATAATTGTGAGGGTAAGTTACTTTATTAAACTAGTTGGGTTTCAATATTACCCAATTACACCATTGAGTCTTATACGATTGGATTACGCCATTGTCCATAAAACCATAGGATCCGTGGCAGGGTAATAGGTTTTCATAAATCGTTGGACCCTATAGCGGATTTTGAACAAATGCAACAAAAACAGCTGCAGCCTCCCACGAATTCCATACAATAACACATGGAGAAAATAGCTGTATCCTACCACAGTTTCTTTGCAAAAACCATGAATGAAATACCCCATAGGGTGCCACGGATTCTGGCCAAAAGGGAGCTTAAGTTCCATGGCACCCTTCCTCATTTCATCATTTGTACCATTTTCTAAAATTGTAGAGAGAGAAAGTTAGAGAGAGGGTAGAGAAAAAAAAGGTGATGCATGATGGCTCAACCAACGCTTAAAGAGGTCGCCGCCGCGGACAGGGTCATCATGTATCGTCTGGATAGTATTGCGCACGTTGCCGGAGACGTTAATCGACTGGTACGTTTAATTTTTTAAATGTGCTGAAGTAACTTATATTTTTTAAATTTATGTTATTTAATTAGTTTGTGTATAACCTATGATTATAGGGACAATTATTATTGGTAGGTCTGGATAGAGTTATAGGGACTTGTTACTTGTACAAACTAGCATGAAAAGGATAAACAGATTACCTAGATAGTTTTAATCGGATTATTTATTATAATTTTTTTGAATTAGCTTAAATTGTTTGGACGCATAGTGGATAGTTAGAATTGGTTAGGCTTATTCTGTGAACGAATATAACTCAGAAGCTTTCTATTTTTAATTATTATTTTTAATTTTTAAGTACTACATGGATTTTTTTTTTTTTTTGATCGGTCGGGGATTTGAAATTCATTCATGTTGGTTATCTTTGTTTTTTTCAATGCAACTAGTTAGGTGCCTGAATACAGTGCGGAGGCAGCATCTTATGAACCTTGATCTATGGGCCGAGCCGTATCTGGAGAGGGCGGGGTTGCTCCCACTTGCTCGGCTTTGTGATGCTTGGTTCAAGGTCGACGAGCCACTTATCAGCGCTTTTGTGGAGCGTTGGCATCCTGAAACCCGCTCCTTCCACATGCCATGGGGAGAGTGCTCCATTACGTTGGAGGATGTAGCTTACGAGTTAGGGTTGTCGATCGATGGAGAACCTGTTACTGCGTGCCTATCTGAGTTTGAAACGCTGATTCCTGACAGAAGGGGAGACCCCGTTGGGATTGGTTTCAAGAGATCTTTCATGTGATGCCCCCACCGGAGGCAGCGGACTCATACACAGTGACGTTCTCATGGTTGACTGCCATGTTCGGGGTGGTGCCCGAGAATGCTAGTGAGATTCAGGTACGCAAGCACGCACAGGCTTACATCATGTTGTTGCTGTCTACTCAGCTGTTCGGGGACAAGACTGCTGCCCGAGTTCTGGTTAGATGGATCACTACAAGAAATGCGCTCATTACCGGCGAGTTTTGAGGCGGACATTACCGGAAAAGTTTGGGGCAAGTTTAGGTTTCAAAAAATTTTTGAAGAATGTCAACGTTACCGGCGGATTTAAGGACAGAAATTTCCGCCAGTAACGTTAAAAACCAAAACACTCGTTAAAACAACTTCTCAAGGCTTTTCTCACCGTCATTTGGCAAAGGTAGAACCCTAACCCCCATCTCCCTCCCACCTCACCCTCAGCCCCACCAAGCCCCACAACCACCTCGCTGCCGCCGTTTCAGACCGCTGGATATCGCTGCCGCGCCTGACGTTCCCCCCATCACCCATATTCCGTGCTTGTTGCCACCGCTGTGATATTATCTCGCACCGGTTACTTGCTCGTCGTCGCTGCCTCCTCTGGTTCTTATTCTCGCCGTCGCCTCCTCCTCTGCTCCTGGAGGCTTCTCCGTCTTGTCTCTTTTTCTCACCTACTTGTCCGTCGTTGCTCTATGCGATGCCTCTATTACGTCGTGTCGCGTTAGACTCTTCCCCTTAACTTCGTGCATCTCCGTTCGTCGCTGCTTCTTTTTCATCTCTAACTCCCCGTTCGGTAATTGTTATTTTGGTTTAGGAAATTAGGGTTTATGATTCATTGATTTAGGTTTTATAATTTGTTATTCTGATTTAGAAGCCCAACATAAATTTTTTGCTCATTCTATTACTTGTTCTTTCTCTTTTTCCAACATAAATTTTGTCCTTTTATGGAATCATAAATAAATCTTTGTCATCAAAATTTCCCTATTGCAATGACCATTCATGATGTGTTTATTCTTTTACTTTCCAGTGCCTCTGTGGATATCTTGATTTTTTAGATTAATTGATTATGGATTACTTAATCTTTTGTGTATTAGTCAAATTTTTAAATTTCTTTGTTCGTGTATCCTTTTTATTAGATTAGTTCTGGCTTTTCCTTTTTTTTTCTGATTGTGGATATCTTGATTTTATATTAATTGATTATTGATTAAGTTTTGTGGTTTCTTCTAGAAGGAGTGATGAGGGGATAGAAGTGAAGGCTGTGATGACAATAAAGAAGAAGATAAAGGAGAATTTCACTGAGAAGTTGGAGCATCAGTGGGAATACTTCATAAACGGTGTTGGTCAAGGCATTTAGATTCAACTCATCAGTGACCAAATCGACCCTGGTAATACTTTACTCCTAAGCTTAGCTTCTTCAATTCTTTCTTTGAGATCGATACAGAAATAGGTTTGGTTTACAAATTACAATCCTAAAAAGCTTTTGATTTCGTATCTAATAAATCTTAAAGAAATAACTCAACATAAAGAGTAAAACTAGTTTGATTTGCATTATTATTTTCTACCTGCTTTTGACAAAGTTATGTAATATTTTTGGCACAAGTTATTTATTTATTTATCCATATCTTTCCCCAATTCGTTTTCATCAATACTTCTGAATTCTGTTTCTTCATTTGGATCTTCCATTTATTTGTTTGAAATTGTCCATTGCAGACAGAGAAGGTTTTTCTCAAGCAACCAAAAGTGTTTCTATGGTATGCTATCACACACAAAATTGACTCTCTTTTTTTCAATGAGTTTGTAGTGCTTTGTTGTGATTTTGATGATGATTATGATTTGTTTATAGGCTTCGTAGTACTACTTTCTCTTAGTAATAACCTTGCATGTAAGCTGTTTGTGAAAATGACTCAATGGATTTCATTATTAATTTTGAACCCCCCAAAATTAAGAGAACGATAATGTTATGGGTGTATGTACTACTACTATATTCTACAACTTTGGCAAAAAAAAAAAAAAACTAGAGCCTTCAAATGTTAACCCCAATAATAGCATGCTCATTATATTGCTTAGTATTCTGATATATTGGTAGCTGCTACCTTAGCTTTAATGCTAACCCCAATAATAACATTCTTATTTGTGCTTAGTGTGCTAATTGTTTCCTTGTTTAGGCAATTCGCAAGACTGCGAAGAATATTGCAAAGCCTATAATTGCTTAGTAGATTCTGAAATACAAATTGATTCGGTTGAGTTTGAAACTCCGACACTGGGGTGCCTGCCACCTACTTTTCAAGGTTAGTTGAATTTGTTCATAGATACTAAGTGTGAAAATTTATTAGTTATGATAATCTTCTTGAATGTATCATATTATGTATTATGCTTATGCATTCCCTATGAGATTGTCTTTTTTATTACTTATTATTTTTTGGACAGTTTGTAAACTATCATAGGCTTAGAAAGTGTGATTTGTTTGTTTCCATTTTGTTCATGTGTGTGAAGTGTGATTTAATGACAACACTATTAGTCTCAATGTGAATGAACTTAATTAGCTTCTTGTGCATATGTACTAATTAATCATTGACTTCAATAATTAGCTAAAAAATGCATATATGGTTCTTGTTAAGAGATTATGATATAATGCCATTTCATGTAACCAAATGAATTATTACATAAACTAGTCTCAATTAATGATTAGTAATTTGTTCTATCTCTCTCTTACTCCACGTCTTTTGTGCTCCAGCGCACCCTTATATATAACAGATGAGTGTATTTGATTTGATGCAGGGGGAATGGTTCAAGGTTGTCTTTCAGGAGTTAGTTCCATGGCACAAATGATTTCTCCCTTAATATTCAGTTCACACACAGGTATCAATCATAATCAGAAGTATAAACTTTTAGTACTATATATAAACTTATACTAATGCTTTCTAAATATTTTGGTGCATCTGTCAGGGAACAAAAGAAGTATTTGATGACACTCCTGAAGAAGCCTGTTGATATTTACCACTCACGGTTTATTCTCCAACACTCTACTTTATGCTAAATTCATTATATGTACTTACATAACATGCTTACTTTTACCTGTGACTGTGATTTTCCTAATCTATTCCCAAGTTTTTAATTTTTAAGGTTAATTTTGGCATTGAGTTATAATATTAGTATGATATACCCTCTTAATTTGACAATTAGAAAATTAATTTGTGAATGTTAACTATTTCACTCAATATGATATACCAATTTACATGCTCTCTGATGCTTTGTCCATATAGTGTAAGGAGTATAAATTTCAATGCACCAGTTCATTTTGATCTCAATGAAACTCTGCTTCATTTGTAATGAGTCTATAGTTTTGAATTCAAGTCTGACATGCATTTTTTCTTTTTTTTTTTTAGTTTTTTTTATCAGATTTATTCGAACATGTAGATTGAAGAGCTAGTTATCAGTGATTTAGCTGAAGAACAATCACAGTCTGAATCTCCAGGTTTAGATTTTTTACCTGCTTTTTAGCAATCGGTTCTTGCTGGATACCTGGAATTGATCTTGAGTTAATTTCTGTGGAGTTATGATTTTATTCAAAAGATAGGCTTCTAAAACATCATTGATGATTTGAAGGTTTCTTGTGTTATATATTTTAGTTTGTCAATTGATAGTTGTTAATGTAAGTTCCATTTTCTTGCCTTTTAATACCTCTTGTAGTGAGTTGTAGTTCTTGAAACATGAATAAGGTGAACATATATGTGATTTACAACACTTTTCTTTTCTGTTTCATGAATTACCAAATTTTTTTGAAAAGGTAAATGTACTTAATATATTTGAATGAGATTACAATGGAATGGCATGAATTGCTATTTTTTCATATATTTTTTTTTTAATTTTGCCAATGTTACGGGAGGAATTACTGACGGATTTTTCCCCAGTAATATTTTATGCATTTATTTTTTAAAAAAAATTTTAATGTTACCGACGAAATTACTGTCGGAATTACGGTAATTCCGCCGGTAATACTAAAACCGAACTGGCCACCAAAATTATGTTACCAGCAGATTTTTTTGCCGGTAATTACCGGCGGAATTTAAAAATTCACCGGTAACTATTTACCGGCGGATTTTTTCTACCGGTAACGTTGAAAATGGCGAAAATCACAAAAAAATTCGCCGTAGTGGATCCCGTTCGTGGATCAGCTGGATGATCTTGGGCAATTCAGCTGGCGTTCTGCCACGCTGGCTTGGCTGTACAGGAACCTTTGCCAAGCATCCAACAGGAACATGGTCGCCATTGCAGAGCCCCTACAGCTCCTACAGAGCTGGATATTCTGGAGGTTTCCTAGCCTCAGACCTTATGGTTTCGATCACCTCAGCTGGCCCGTAGCTTCTAGGTAAACTCTATATGTTTGGTATTTTATTAAACTTAAATTTGTTTATGCTATGGCTGTTTGTTGATTTTAATGATATGTAGGTGGGCTAGGTATTTGTCTACACCGGATGAGAAGGACTTGAGGGTACTCCAATTCCGAACCACATTTGACCGGATGACACACCGCGATGTATGATTAGTTTACCGTTACTATTATCTTTATTTGCAGTTTCCTTATTTGTTAGTCACTTGTGTTTTTTTCTTCGCAGTTTGTATGTCTTCCATACATGACACTCGAGGTGGCATTCGTAGCTCAGCCAGATATTTGGCAAGAGGAGCACATGAGGTTGTGGACTTCTGTTTGTGCCCTGATCAACTTTGGCTCTATTGAGTAGCACCAAGTAAACAAGGTGATACCACAGTTCGGGGGCATGTAGAATTATCCCCATCGCCCGTTGAGCATCGATTTCCTTCATGCGAAGGATTGGAGAGGAGGTGATAGGTGGTTTCCTAGTATGTATCAGTTGTGGCATGGGCTATGGGCTTCACGATATGAACAGACATTTACAGTCAAGGAGGTCCAGGATTTGGGGCCATCGACGGATTGTTTGAGGTGGTGGTATCTGGCTGGGAGGAGGTTTCTGGCTCCTGCAGATGCATTTTACCCAAGGCCTTCGAATGAGATCCCCCCCCGAGGCCATTCAGAGAGTTACTGACACACCACCTCGAGCCACTCAGGTGGATGATGTGCCTGATAACAGGCGTCCAGATAGGCGTCGCATGGTTGGTACGAGGACCACAGATAGGGATTGGTAGTGGCTCGATGAGATGATGGGAGAGGATGTAGCTGTGCCTCGTCGAGTTAGACGTATGCCCGAGGATGGTGGGCGCAGAGGTGGTCGAAGAGGAGGACGAGTTGGAGGCAGGGCCCCATCAGCTCAGCCATGGAGAGGTGCGAGCAGTAGCAGGACACACCAAGCAGGGCCTAGTCAGGTGAGCGAGGTACCCCCTACTCCTCAGGACCATTTTGACAGCAGCACTCTGATGCTCGGATCACCATCCTAGGATTTTCTGGCACAGCTCAACAGATCAGCACACACTATAGCAGATATTCTCGGATGACACAGTTTACAGACCTGAGTTTGATAGGAGCCAGGGACAGGTCCAGGTGGATCAGAACGAGCCTGCATCAGTTTCATCTCAGGTGTTTATGGCACATGCTGGGACACCTCCGTCAGCATACATGCCAGATCCTTATGTCATGGTTTCCGAACCTGCACCAGCACCGGCACCACAGGACCCCACCACGGCTGAGAGAGGTGTAGACGAGGGGGTTGCACAGAGGGGGAGGGGTCGTCGAGCTCCTAGACGCAGAGGTTGTCGGACAGGGGGCACATCTAGTGTGTTTTGTATGGGTTATGGACTATTTTCTTTTTATTATGTTTACGCTAGTATCCTTAGGGTTTATGCACTATTTTATTATGTTATGATTGCTTTTTTTTTATGTTTATGTCTTAGACTCTCATTAGTACCCTTGTTATGTTAAGTTTGTATTTATTATGGACTATTGGCTAAACTGGTGCCCTACACCCAACTGTGCCTCAGTCTCCTGTCCTCTCCTAACAAACAGTTCAGCCAGTCGAAGATAGGTGGACTTGACTAATGCAGTGACAGGTAGATTTTGTGTGCCCTTGAGAACAAAGTTAATGCACTCGGAGATATTCATCGTCATATGACCAAACCTATGACCGTTGTCCTTGTACTGTGCCCATAGCTCCTTCTCCATCTTCCTAGTCCACTCACCCATGGCGCTGTCCTTCGTCTCTAGCAAACCAAACCAGTAGTCGAAATCAACCTCACTCTTCGCATATGCAGCATTCATGAGCAGCTTCTTTGCCTCCACAGACTTGAACTTCAGTGCAAAGTTTGCCGCAACATGTCTCGCGCAAAACGCATGGTAGGCGGATGGGGGAAGCCACCCGCAATCAAAGTCCTCCAAGGCGGCGTTGATGTCGTTGTGCCTATCGCTCAAAACAAGTATCCCAGGCTGTGGAGTCACATGCACCCTTAGATGAGTGAGAAAAAACTTCCATGACTCAGAGTTCTCACCCTCAACAAGTGCGAATGCGATCAAAAGAATATTTGAATTCCCATCTTGTGCGATTGCCAGCAATAAGTGTCCGTCGTACTTGCCAAACAGATGCATACCATTAATGCTAACCAGTGGCTTATAGTGCTTGAATGCCTCAACACAGGGGGAAATGTCCAAAAGAGGCACTGAAAATACTCAGAGGATTCATCAACCTCACCGTTAACTCGAACGGGATAACTCTTCAGAATTGCTACACTCCCAGGCATACTGATCTGAACCCCAAGGACCCAACGTGGGATCTCTGCGTACGACTCTTCCCAATCTCCATTTATGAGTGCAACGGCTTTCTGCTTCGCCATCCATGTCTTTCTGTAACTCGGTATGAACCCATAACTAGACTCTGTGGCAGTCCAAAGAACCTTGATCGGTACCGAGGCATCTGCCCTGATCAGCGGCATGATGAAGCAACATATCACATGATAATCAAGCTGCCTGTGGTCAACCGAAATCTCCGTGGCTAAACATGTATGCGGACCATTGTACCTTCGCACTTCCCACAGATCCCTCCTTTTTCCTTAGGGTGAGCCTAATAAGCCAAGTACACCCCTTCCCGAATTCCTTGCACTTTCCGAGGTACTTTGCGTGATCAGACTCCATCACCATGTATTCAACTCCTTGGCGAATGTTGTCGTTTTTCACCGCGAGAATCGCTTCCTCCTTCGTATGAAAGGACTATCCAAGTACAAATACAGCAGGAATATTCGACCATTGGGAGGCCTGTGCGCCGCTGCTAGAACCACTAGCTCTCCAACCTGGACCAGATAGAACATCCAAGTTGAGATTCGACAAATGAGCCGGGTACTGCTGCGTGCCCAAACTAGATGTACCTCCTTGCGGTGGTGGAACAGGGCCTGCTTCATCGTCACTGTCCCCCTCTATGAATTCAGGCTCCACATCGGAATCATCGGGTCTCAAAGCCTCTCCGACATGAGGATCGGGATCTGGCACTCCCTCGAAGGCTGGTGGAGATATCGACTGCGATGTTGCTGCCATGCAACTCCAAGCTCCCCAAAAGAACGGGACTCCCCAAGCTCATTTCAACCCGTCGCCGCTTCAGCTTGGAGGTTAAAATAAAACGACGAAGAAGCAACTTGCCGAACATCTATCTCACATTGATTTCTAGAACCGGACGCACCCCCAACATTGATGGACCATGGGTTGGG
The DNA here is from genome assembly GCA_036250425.1 of Stylosanthes scabra. Classification (NCBI taxonomy): domain Eukaryota; kingdom Viridiplantae; phylum Streptophyta; class Magnoliopsida; order Fabales; family Fabaceae; genus Stylosanthes; species Stylosanthes scabra. Next base: position 1,268 of record JASCZI010241985.1, on the reverse strand, counting down.
AGCGGAACCCCCGAAGCTTGCAAGCGAATTAGCTATCTCCACAAATAGCTCCGTCGTTCGAACCTCTGGAAACTGTCTTTGGCAATGAAACATAATTTTCAAATCATCATCCCCTTCAACGGCAAAACAACCATACTTAACACCCTGAGCCACAACGGAGATTGGAATCCGATAATATATGATCACACGCTTCCTTCCATCCAAACCAAGCTTCCTAATAATGCTATGTTGCAGATCTGATAACGATGTTTTGGATGTCAAGAACACATTAGTTGGACTCTTATCAGTGAATTTAACACCCTCCCTGATTTTGTATCTAATCCTACCATCGTGGTGAACGAGAGCAACAAAACTCTCATCACCTTCCATACTCTCTTTCTCACTACATCAAATTAATATTAACTGTCTACCTTTTATACTACTCGAAGTTGCTACAAGGCCACAAGTACATAGGATCCGTGGTAGGGTGCAATTTAATCAGGATCCGTGACACCCTGCCACTATTTACTCATCATTTGCACAAAATAGGAAGAATCCGTGGCAGGAT
>JASCZI010241984.1:1198-29091 GCA_036250425.1 Stylosanthes scabra | reverse complement strand
ACATGAGTATTAGAATTCTACATGTTACAGTTCACATTTAAAGAATTTCATGTGCTGCTCTCTCTTCTCATTGCTACTTGAAGATACCTGGTATTCACACAAGAAACCGAAAAAGACAAGATATGATGCAACTTAAATCAGGTAGCGCCGGCCTCCGTCGGAGTAGTACACGGTGCGAGTGTGTTAGAAGGCAGGTGGACTCCGCCGCCTCTAAGAGAAATACTCGGGAATTTGACGGAGGTTGCCCTGCTCACGAAAGTCGAGTCTATGAACACAACAATCACGGTGATATCGTCGTGGAAATGGCGACGAACACCACGGTCGATTTTCTTAAGGTCTGAATATCTCATTTCTCTTTTCTTTGCTGCTTCTTGAAGGGCAATCTTAATCAGCCTCCTTGCAATTCCCTGAAACAAAGGATCAAAGATAAACCACCTAATATGATTGGAAATGCAACACAATAAAGGATTATAAGCAGAGATGCAATGTTACATATTCAACAACATTCAGGACAAGCAGGATCAGTGAAATTCCACAATGACCTTTTTTTTTAGTCTAAAATAGCCATAATTCAATCATCTAGAGAAGGTATGATCATTTCTAGTCTAATGGTATTTATATGTATAACTTACATTCCGAGGATTTTGTTGAACTATATCCACTGCCTCTTGATTACTGAAGTGCTCCCAAAGCCCATCAGATGCGAATATAACAAACTGATCTTGTGGCTGCAACTGGTGCACTGATATCGATGGTTCTGAGCTCAATATAGGCTTCTTGATTGGTTCGCGAAGGCGAAACTTTGCATATAGAGGTTCTCTGTTGAACTCGGCCTTTTTAAGATATACATCGCCTATAGATCTAGAAACCTGAAGGATGAAAATGTATTGTAAAGAGCAAAACTAGAAAGTGAGTGAAGAAAATACTCCAAGTCAAGCCATGCTGAAGCTCATTGCACAAGAATGATGAAGAGATTGGTTTTCTAAGTAGGTAAATTGGTAAATAGACATAGGAATGGAAATAATGTAGTTACTATGTCCAAAACTAATAAAACTTGATCTTCACAAAGCTGAAGAGAAGCAACAAATCAGATATGACAATCTCAAGGTCCTAATTTTCAGATGTGACTAACTTTTGCTAAACTATTATCAAATGGACTTGCTGTAGACATGATACACAATAAGACGCAATGACTTACTTGGATAAGGCCCTTCACACGCCACACATTATGCTTAAGAACAACAATCTGTGAATCATCTGGGTGCATAGATTTCAGCTCTTGTCTTACGGATTCTATCGATGCATTGTGCTCGGCAGACAACTGCACAGCCAAAACTTCCCCAGTTGCCTTAACTGCTCTTCCCATAACAGCCCGGGAATCACCAACATTCGCCACATAAAGAGTTCCATTGCATATAACACCAACAAGACAGCATGATCCAACAGCTGCAATTTGCGGTTTCATCGACCATTGTGTGGCAACAAGGGATGTAAATCCTTCTTCTGTCGCTTGGAACGATTTGCGAATAACATCCACTGACATTGATTGTTGCTCTGCACTAAACCCTGATATATCAAGAAAAAGGCATGATTATGTCTAATGGACAATAATGCAGAGAACAACAATTCAAAACACTACAAAAAATTCATAAATGAAAATCATTCCACTAAATCTCTAAAGAACAACAATGATTTGCTTATTGGTGTTCATATCACTTACTCTTAAGATGGTGAACTAGATGTTCATTGATAAATCTTGATGTCTCCGGCCCTCCATGGCCGTCATAGACACCAACAAAGGTTCCGAAAGGACCGGACTCATTCGTGCTCAAACTTCCTGATCTGATAGAGCTCTGATCCTCCAGTAAGTTGTTGGCTTGGACAACAGCCATCGAAAACTCGCCGTGCAAGTGCTGCCCGTAGTCTTTGTACCACAAGAGTCCATCCTGCTTACCTCCGGCATCTGTACCGCCATGTCCATACTTATCCGAACCTGGCCGAAAGCAGGCCCTACAAAAGTTCATCAACTCTGATAACATCCCTCATCTCACCACACAACCTTCAGGAATTTCCACATCTACAAAACCATCCAAGAACAACTTCACCCCAAAACAATTTCTCAGTCACAATTGATTCTAGTACTTCACTACACACCAGTCACCACAACAATATGAAGATGATAAATTAATTCACTACAAACTTTAACAGCATGAATAAATTATCAATGATCAAGTCAAATTGTAAGTTCAACCTTGAAACAAAACAAGTCACCTCTAACAATTTTATATGGGGATGAAATGAAACACTCAAACAACACAACCCAACATCTCCAACAAAAAAAAGTCTTAATCTTTTGTTGCTTTTTCAATCACAAACACTGTAACAGCTCAAGAGGGACAAGTAAAAATTGAACTCTTTTTGGTCAAACAACTTTTTAGTAGACAAACTCTTGGTCAGCCCCTTGGAAATGTAAGCTAACATTTACATTGGAAGATGAAATCCCAACAACAATAATCCTATATAAAAGCCAAAAATGAGAACAAGCTAGAATTTTGTTTCATAGAAAAAAACAACACAGTAACTCAATAAAAGGACAAAGTAAAATTCAGGAGAAAGATCTCACCCTCAAAAGTTAAACCTTTGAATACAGAAGCTTAAGCTTATATTGAATTATGCCCCAATTGAAGAATAATAGATATGGATGATCTGAAAGAAACAAAAAAAGAACAAAAAAAGGTGAAGGGTCTAGAGAGTGTGTATGTATTTTTGAGAAAGCATTTAGATCTGTGGATCCATAAAATCAAGCATGAAAGAAAGAAAGAACACAAGTGGGTTTGATCTTTCTTTTTTTTATTTTGTTTCCCCTCTTCCAAACTTTCTACCTTTTCATATGTAGCAGTCTATTGTGTATGATATGAACTATGCATATGATGATGATGTTGGAGAAAAGATTGAAAATTGTTGAAGATAGAAGAAGATGTGCATGGAATTGAAGAATTATAAAATAAAAAATGAATATAAAGTTGATTATGTTTGTTCCTTTTTAACATTTCTTCATAGCTGAGCAGACAAGCCCCATAAAAGCACAACAATGAAGAAGCTACAAGACAGCAAAGCTATGGGCTCCATACCTCTATCCTAGAGAGAGAAAGTGCTCTTTGGAGAGAGAAAGTTAAAGACATAGATCAGATATTAACTAGATCTTAATAAAATTTATATTTCATTTTATAATGAAATAAAGCAATTTAATTATATAGGATTTATTAAGAATATAGATGTATTATATTATATGTATATTGAAATTTGTTAATTAGTTATTTGTTAACAAGTAAAAGGGAACTTTTTCTCCAAATATAAAATAGGAAGATTAAAATTATTATTAATTAATATACTAATTTATGAAAATGACAATTGAGGAGATATTATAATAAATGATGAGTCAACATCTATTTAAATCAATGACATATTATACTAAAAATTTTAAAAAAAATATAATGACCAAATATTGAAGAGAAGAAAAAAAGAAAAAGAGAAAAGTGATTAGCAAATACCAATTGCATATGTTTGATCCTTGGACAATGATAAGCTGTTTGGTTAGTGTTGATGGGGGTATGAGATGGTGACACGTGGAAATTGTGATGTTTTTTACAGCTTTTGTGAAGTTAACTGGCTTATCAATATTGTATGATACACGTGTCCCCTTATCAACCGGATCGTGTCAGAGTTTTCTGTGACGAGGACATCTTACAAAAAGAATAATTAAATAATCAATTCTAGAAAAGAAAAGTGAAGGACTTTCAAAGAGAAGAAAATCTCGTGTCAAACAAAACATCCATCCACTTCCAGAAAATAATGAGACTCTGTTTCTTAATTTCATTAGTGTATTTCAGCACTCATAGTTGTATCGTTATTTATTAATTACATATTGAAATGTGTATTTTTCATATTGAATTATTAAATAATTTAATGTATATACATTTAGATTTTATATATCTAGTTTATAAGGGAAAGCATTGACACAGGATATAGGTGTAATAATGATACCTCTATTGAAATATTTTGTTGTGTAAGGGGAAATACAATTCCAAAAGCAGAGCATATTTGACCACAAACTAACTTTCTCAAGCTACAATAAAATTAAGGTAATTAAACACCTAATTAATGAGGGTTGAAATGTACTTAAAGAGTCATAAACGCCAAAAATAGAACCCTCACTACTAATGTGTCCACTTTCGGTTGAACTTTTGGGTCCATAATCAAAAGTGATCACATGCATTTATATGTGGAAACCTGAAAATAGATAGTAACTGAAACCCATGAATTTCTCTTAATTACGGTTCCTATAGAACAAAGAGGAAATCCCATTGTACACAAAATGTGTAGTTAAGGTTTAGAGGGTTATCACATTCCCAGTTTGGAATGTGAATGTGTAATAATAATAGTAGGAGTGCCTTATAGAATTAGAAATCAGGAAATAATATATTCACAAATTATGTCTTTGTCAACAGCGGCGGAGAAAGATGAATGATGAACAATAATGTGGATAATGCTCTTTAACTGGGATAGTAATGTCTAGAATGAGTGCGATGAATTTAGCCTAGTTTGTGTCATTATTATGTTGTATCAATGAAAAATGGCCCACCTACATATACACTTTATAGTACTAATAATTGCTCATGAAACTGCCTTTTTTTAAAAGACGATTTAATATTAATTATAAACACCATGTACTAACATGAACATGAATATATAATTTCTCATTGATTTCTCAAATCTCCAATATATAATTTTAAATAGCGTTTGATCTTTGATTAATGAGATCTTCAAACATGGGAATGCAGCCAGAGAATTAATATTCTTATAAGAATTTTGCATATGATCTGGTCACATCTTAAGCGGCTATTTCAATTGACTTCAGATTGAATCAATAAATAAACTCTCAAATATCAGATTTGTAGATAGCAGATAGAAAAAATAGACAAAGGCAATAATTCTAATTCATATGAATATTATACATTGAACATGAATGCAGTTTGCTAAAATAAGATTTAATTCCTAACAAACACTAAAATGATAATGGCCAAAAAAGGACAAGTGCCAGATGTCAACAAAGGAATGGAGTATAAGAAGTTGTAGAAATGTTCATCACACAGCAGAACTCAAACCAAATGACTTAACAATAGTGGAGACTCTTTCTGCGAAAGTTCTGGAGGTTATCTTTTTACCCGGCACATGAAATGGGTTTGACACTGCATCTACATAAGCAGCATGGAACCTCCTGAAAAACTGCAGAGAACAAGCCACCACAACTTGGCATCAAGAAAATAACAGTAAAAAAGTATAATGCTTCATAGAAGCTCATATCTAGAGTAATATCAAGAGGGAAAAGAAGTGGCTAAATACAAGAATTAATGTTTCTTATAAATCATTCTCCTTATATGATCAAAAGGGGTACTAACATGTTTTCCATAACACGTTTTATCCCAAGTTTATTTTCAATGCATTCATTTCTATTCTTATCAAATGTGTCCGTGAATCCATAACAATATCTTCATGTGTAAACAATAAAATACATGAATCAAGCTTTCTTCATTTTTCTATCAAAAAGAAAGAACTAGAACAATAAAAAAGGACAAACATGAGATACATTACTCAAAAAAGAAAGTAAAATCAAAGCAAGAAAAGGACAAACACCATTAAAAAAAGAGCTTAGGAATCACTTTGTATGTTTAACAAGGAAAACCCCTTGATATGGAGTGTATTGCAGGTATGCAATCAACCAAAAGTATGCTATATCAAAGCATGCTAATCTCTCACCTAAAACATGGATTGGCATATACATGATATGTACCAGTGTTACTCTCAAATCTTAACATAATTTTCCCATATAATAAGCTAACAGGGTCCTGACTACAGAGGATTTCAGTTAAAAACTGATAAGAGAACAGATACCAGAACAGGACAATATAACTACACCATTATTGGTTCATGATAGATAGGAACCCGGGGTTTAGATTCGTTTATTCTCAAACTAACTCCCATAAGTTACTAAATGAGGGAAATGGGGAGGTTGGTATACTGATGAGCAGACAGACAGAAGGAATAAAGAGTGTGATTCGGTTAAGAGGGAAGATATCATACGTAATGGGGAAGGAGATTGGGAGTTGGGACTAGGCCCTTGGGAAAGATTGAGATGCCGGCATGATGTAGTGCTCAGACCCTATTACATCTATTTCACTTCTTGTTATACACCCTTTCTGGACTGATACTTATGATACCAGCTCCAGAAGTGACTATTCAGTATACAAAATCTTTTGCTTGATCCTCCAGCACCTAGATACCAGGGTTCGATCAGTTCATTATGGATATTTCTTGCTAGCACTTCTTTGAAGAAGTCGTAGGGAAGATGAAAACCCCGTAGTGTAGTAAATAATACAAACAAAAATAAAAAGACTGAGAAGCACTTCAAGTGGCTACAACCTCCATTCCCAGACCTCACCCAACCCTTTCTCAGCACTTCTCTCTCCCTGCTCTACCTTTCTATTGTACGTGATACCCTCCATCGCCTTCCAAATTCAATGCACCTGCCATGTTTGCTGGTGTCTACTATTCATATCACAAACATGGTCTCTGTTCACATTTCTTATTGCCTGTCTGGGCTACTAATCTAAGAAGTTAAATTATATGCCAAAATATTGCCAAGAAATATCCAATAATCATCCCCTAGAATACTAGACAATTAGCCATGGTTCTTGGGAACAAAGTAAGCACTTGTACCACAGATCAATCTTGACTTCAACTTCAGTATATATTAACATCATTGCTTAAAGAATTATTCATGAGTTAAATACTTTGTTCTAAAAAAAGGCAAGGGAGAAGATAACCATCAATGCTGTCCATACTCACATTTCTAACATCTGCATCTTTAACATCCAGATCTGTCGTAACCAAGATAAACTTCACCTTTGTATTAGTCAGATATCCATACCTGCAAATCAAATCACGAAACACACATGTAAGATTCATCAAATTTATATGCTGCACTAAAAGAAAATCAAACAAAACACTCGAAACAATCTAGAAATGCACTCACACTTTGAAATTTTCAATAGGATAAAGCAGGCCCAGAAACGTCTCATTCAGCAAGGGTCCAGTTTTCTTGGGATTATTCACTGCCAAGTAAACATGTTCCATTAGAGAGATTCAGAGATACAGCAACAGCAAACAGATAAACATATAAACCGATAGAAGAGAACAAAAAGCTCAAGTATTTGCATCAAAGGCAAACACTACACAGGAAACAAAAGAAAATCCCAAATCTAGAAAGAACACCTCAGCTACGGAAGCAAAAATTGAAATTTGATCCAAACCTCAGGGTCCAAAAATAATAAAAATCATTTGAATCGAGGTTTAAAACTTGCAAGTGCAGATATGAATTTGATGGAAATATAAGGGTTTTGAAAAGAGGATGATGGGAGAAATGAAGGGACCTCGCTCATCAACAACGTCGAGGGAGCAATGGACAATGTGGTGGAGCTTGAGAGCATCATCTGCTTCCGTGAAACTCTGTATGTATAGCGGATTGTTCTGCAATACACAAAAAGAGGGACCGGGTTTGAGAGAACAATAAAATTGAGTAAGTGATGAGATCGGTGAAGACGGAAACGGGTGAGTTAGGTAAGCTAACCTGGTGACCGACGACGGCGACGCACACGATCATTTTCTCCGGCGAAGTGCCGATGCCAGTCACGGTGTCTTACCTTATGCGCGCATCACCTTACTCGCATAGTTTATACTATACGCCTCAAAATCTAGTTCACCTGAGTTTTTGTTTTTTGTTTTTTTTAATTAGCATACTTTCATGTGGTTATTAACTGAAATTAAATTCTAAATAATAATAAGAAATACTATGCGAGGTATCCTAACCCCGGACTAATCCCTTACGTGGTCACATCTCACTCGGCCCCATAGTATGTAACATATTATGCAACTTGGATGGACTTGCTTAACAAAAAAATTTGTACATATAATATTTTGCATAATTTTAATATTATTCTTATTATTAAGAAAGATTTAAGCACTCACCACTTTCTAATATAAAATTGTGTAGACAATGATTAAGTTAAAACTCAAATAAAAATTGTAAAAATTAATGTTCCAGTGTTTTTTTTTTTTTTTTTTTTAAGTTTAATTAACTAGTATGAATCCCAGAAATAGTTTTTTTTTTTTGGTGACTAATCCCAGAAATAGTTGAGATGCATTATATATTATATTCTCAGCAGCCGTAAGCATTTTATTCCTTTTTACTATTTAATCATGCGACGTTATAGAATGAATTTAATATTTTAATTGATTTTTATGGCTAATGAAATTATTTTCATTTGCAATCCAAAGAAGCTCGAGTTAGCTTTTTATACTTGCAAATTGAAAGGTAAATGTTCTTATTTCTTGTTGAACATTTTCATCAAACATTAATGTGACGCTTCCATTGGAAGCCTCTGCCATAATCCCATGACGATGAAATAATGTAATCAATCACGTATATACGTTCAATAAGATTGGGTAATACGAAAATTACTAATACCTAATTTGAAATTTTCATTCCAATCATTCCTTTACATTAACGAGTGGTCCAGCAAAAAGAAGACTTTAGTAATAGAGAAAGTATAGATAACTAATAATTTTTAAACCAACAAATCAGTCAACAAAAAAATAAAACATTCATAACCACTATTTATAGAACATCCAGATCAAAGTTATAAAACATTCGAAACTTAAAATAACTATCAACCAACTTTAGAAACAGAACATCCAAAACCTAAAAACAAAACATCCAAAACCTAAAAAATAGAACATCTAATTCAAATTATTGGTTAATGTTGACTGAATTTATTGATTACCTAGCATTGGTCTTATAAATAACAAATAAAAACGCATTAGATCAAATTCTTGTAAAGTATAAAAGTTAGTAAAACAAAAAAGTGAAAATATAATTACCATTAAATTAAGATAATAAAATTTTCGCATGGCATAACTTACAAATTAATGATGATTAAACCTTCATCGTCTCACACTCTCAATGTATCAATTTTCTCACTTCAGAAATTTAAAAAAAAAAAAAAAAATCCAAAGAAACTTGTACAATCACAATCATTTTGACACTAATACTGTCATAGTCAAAGTCCCAGAAGAAGACAAGATCAAGAAGATAGTTATCTGAAGGTAGAGATAGATTTGCTGATTAGGTAAGAATATATTTGGAAGAAATAAGGACTCGGATTTTGACAAGCTTGTCTTTAAGAGAGGACTGAGGAGGCAAGGATCATCTTATCCACTTAATCAATCTCATCAAGCAGCAGCAATTGCTAATTGGCAAAGGCAAAGCAAAATTTTACTACAAGGGGAGCCAAAAAGAACATGTCCTAAGAGAAGAACTTCCAAAACCAAAACTTGCCAAGAAATAGAACAAAGGGGTATATATTAACACAGACACAATTATAAACTTGAGAAGACCACTCCAGCCATTCATTCACTCACGGTCACAGGGCCAGACCAAATCTAGTTCTCCGAGGCTACGCCGCTATAGAAACCGAGTTTCAGAATTTAAAACAGAGGGAATATGATGACTAAAGCTATTCATCCATTGATCTCTCCAACTAACTCATTCATACTAAGACTGCAAGAATCCCTCATTTCTACTTATCACATTGTAACATTTCTAAGCAAATTCGAACCACCCCTTTGAAAGATAGTAGCCAGGAGCTGGGGAACAATAATCAATCAACAAAGAAAGCAGCACATCGAAAACTAAGAAGTGAACATAGATAACATCTAGCTAGAAGTTCACCAAGTTGGAACTTGGAAGCAAACAACCTATCCTCGTAAAAATCTCTAATCATTTCTACCAAATTACGAACAAAACATTATAGCATCTATTACACAGCTCAAATTCAGCAGTCAAACCTAACATTATTAAGAACTATCCAAATCTCCTCAAAATTACTACTGTAATATAGAAACATACACATTTGAAGCAGGTAAGTTGAAAAACTACTTCTTTCAGTGCTTTATTAACAGTATCTCAGATGTTATTCCATTCCCATGCTCTGAAATCATGAACCACAAAATCTAACAATACAAAAGTCATAGATATACCATCCATGTAATTGCCCAATTTTTTTTTCTCCAAAAATGAAAAATTTCACATTGCAATGAATTCCATGGAAATTGGAGTTAAAACCCCAGTAAAAACCCTGAGTCCTCATGCAATTCTAAAAAAATGAACCAAGTCCAGCTAAAAAAATCACATAAACAGCACAAAACCAAAAATCCCTAACTCAAATACCATTCTTGATGATGTTCCTGCTCCGCAAGAACCTCGCGATTGGCGGCGTCAGCATAACGGTGATCGGAACCCTAACCGGGAACAGCGCCTTGTTGCATAGAATAGCAAGCGTGAACGCGCCGCCGGCAGAGGCAGCGAGCTGCGCCGTCTTACTCTTGGGCTTCTGTGCGCCGTCATCAACGTTGACCACAACAGAGTCAACGGAATCAACGGAAGAAGAGGAATTAGGGTTAGGGTTAAGGTTAACAGAATTAGGGTCTTGTTTATCGGAAACAGTACCCATATGAAACTTCTCGAGGATGGCCTCAACGTCAACGTTGTTCCTTATTGCAACGTAGAGGCCGGTGATGGAAGCGGCGGAGACGCTGCAGTGAACGCCCACTGCAACTTTGCCGTATTTTCTGAGGAGCTCGCGAAACCTACCACCCGCCATAACTGTACCTTTCTTTTAGGGTTTTGGCTTTCGATCAGGTACGAGGAGGGAAAAATAAATAAAAACAAATGAATGAAAAATTGGTTATGAAACCGTTATGATCGATTGTCTGTGACTGAGTTGGGTGAAGATTGCTTCTTTCGTGTAAAGGAAGGTCAGGGAAGAGTCTATGGGGTTTTGCTGTGCAGAGACGACAACAAGAGAAGGGTTTTAAATTTTTTTTATCGGAAGTTGGGCTTGTTTCGGGTTTGGTCTACAAAAGATGTATAGGCCCAAATGAAATGAACTATCAACTATCTAACGAAAGAGAAAAAAAAAAGTGGGAAGGGAGTGGGTTTTGTTTGGTTTCCTTGTAGGGCTTTGGCCCAGATCACAAAATAAAAAAGGAAAAAGAAAAAAAGTGGTCAAAAAACGTGGTCAACCCACTGGCATGCGTCAGTGTCGAAAATTCGAATATGCTGTCTAGCTTGAAAATTCCGTGAAAAGAAAAAAACTCTTGATTATATTATTATTATTTAATTTTAAAATTAGTACATTTTAAATAGAATGCTATAATAATTAAAAAAAATTAGTAATTAATATTTTTTTCCAACAATTAGTCAATAATTTTATTCGTAATCATTAAGTTAGTATTTTATAATAATTTATTTTCTATTATTTTAAATAATTTACTAGTCAATAATTTCATTCCTGATCATTAAGTTAATATTTTATAATGATTTATTTTCTATTATTTTAAATAATTTACTAGTCAATAATTTTATTCATTATCATTAAGTTAGTATTTTATAATGATTTATTTTTATTATTTTTGATTTACTAATCAATAATCTCATATGTGATTATTAAATTAATATTTTAGGATGATTTATTTTCTATTATTTTAAATAATTTATTTTCTATCATATCTCTTGTACTATATATATATATATATATACAGAATGTTTCTTTTTCGTTGCTTCATTGTTTGCTGACATCTAAGGAATACTCTTTAAAAAATGTCAAAATATTGGACAAAACAATAAAAATCTAAAGAAGACGAAAGAAGAAAGGTTTATAACAAGAGAAACATTTGACTAGTCTGGGTTTTAGTTGTTAAGCAGTACAAGATATAAGAAAAATTTTAAGTATGGCTGTTTATCAATATACCGATAACCTTTAATTATTGATTTTAATTAAAAATATATATATAAACTAAGATGAACGGTTATAGATTATCGATACATCATTATACCGGTATACCTGAAACCTTTTTCAAAATATATATTTACTTGATCCACTATATTAGTATATTCTTATGAAACACCCAAATTTCGTTGAATTAATATGTTTACTTGTTGAACATCTTTTAGACACGACACTCATTGATATTCGTCCGATATGAGTGTCTGTCGTGTTCATTCGTGTTCTTAAAAAAAATTAAAAAAATATTTCTTTAAACACGCTTGACACTCCAAAATATCATCACGTATCTGCGTGTCCAACTTTATTCTTAATTTATATTCTTAAAATGAATTGAAAAAATAATATATATTAATATTTTTTAAAACTAAAAGTTATTTTATATACTTTATATAATTAAAAAGATACTAAAAATATTAATTTAAATTTTAATATAAATAAAATATCAAAATATTATTAAAATTATTTTAAAATATATTATATTTTATATATATATATATATCATATTCACGTGTTATATAAAAAATTGAAATTAGCGTGTCAACATATTTCGTGTGAGGTATCCCGTGTTTGTCCATGCATTATAAGTATATTCTATATGGTTCTCTTTCTAATGAGGAACCAAGAAATTTCCTCAATGACCAAGAAATTACTAATCTTGAAATATGTATTATATACAAGGCACCCAATTGATCAAGCATTATATTGTACAGAAAAAAGATGGTTAACAGTTGTATTCCAATTGGTGTAAGAAGGAATTGGTTCAAATACTTTCAGTATGAAGAAGAAAAAGACACACCAAGTGACATTAGAAACATTCTTCTAATAATCTTCACTTTGGTGGCAGCAGTTACATTCCAAGCTGGGATTAGCCCTCCAGGTGGTGTTTGGCAAGAAGGTGAAAAAGCAGGAAGAGCAATCTATGCTTCTCAGAAACCAGCTTATTATGTTTTTCTCATCTTCAACACCCTGGCTTTCTCAAATTCAATCTTGGTGATTCTGTCCCTCACACATAAGTTCCCTTTCAATTTTGAGATTTGGGTAGCAACCATTTCTATGGCTGTCACTTATGGTTCCGCTGTTTTTGCTGTCTCACCTGGGAATTCTGTTAGATTTCGTTATGTTCTAATTACTGCTGCTGGCCCTTTTGTTTTGAGAATCTCTGGTTCTGTTTTTGGCTTATTATTAAGGAAATATGCCCCTCAACACAGTGAAATAACCTTAGGTCATGGTTGATCTTTATTTATTTGTAACTATGTACAAATGTACAATTGTATTGGTTAGTTCTATGAAGAAAACCTTACCATGAAAGTCATGTGTGCTTGCTGATTCTTCTTGTTATTAGAAGAATTAGTTCATATAATATCTCCAATGTAGTTTTACATCTGACTTTCTTATTATTACAAGTCTTACATCCACTAAAGATAGAGCCTGTTAAGAATTTGTAAGTGTGAGGCATTTCTCACCCATAAGTTAGCTTTTGGGATTAAGTTAAACCCACTTAATCTCAATTCTAATATGATATCAGAGCCAGGTTATTACCTCATTCTCCACATTTACTACTTATACCCTTCCGTTAGTCAGCTCGTCCAAGTGGCGACGTAAACTGCTTAGGCGGCCTAAACGGAGCTCCAGTCCGTTACATTGCCAACGTGTGTCATTGTGCTACATGGTATTGAACGATTTGAGAAGGCTTCCTTCTGTGCCTTCCATGTAAACCCCCAATATTGCTCAAGAGTTACACAACAATGTTCATGAACGCAAGGGATCTTCTATATAAACCCCTAATGCTACTCAAGAATGTGAAGAGGAAGATTGATAGGGGAGTTGCTTTCACCACTTGCATTTATGTTAGCAACACTGTTCGTCATTTTTCTCCACTTGTCATTTACTTAATAAAAAATGTTAATTGGTAAAAACACTTTTAACATAAAAAATAGAGAGTTGGCTAGCGTTGATTTAATTATTTAAGTGTTTGACAAAAATAAGAAAAAAAAATATTGTCACCTAAAATTTGTCTTATTTAATAGAATAATGCTACAGAATTAACGTTAGGAAGTCATTAGAAGTCAATAATTAAATTATCATCCAAAATTTATATGTGTTATCATTCATAACTCATATATGTTATCGTCCAAAATTTATATGAGTTATCATCCATAATTATGTGTGTCTTTTTCTATTTAATAATCTTGATATGTTTTTTTTGTTTGTTATAATCATGATCGTTTCTAATTTGTTGATCTTATACCAATTAGATTATCAATACTAAAAAATCATATAATAAGTTGACTAGGCTTAGTCTTCTTTGAGAGGATCCGTTTGGGTCCAAAGATACCAAGCCTAAATGTTGTAGATTTCGTTGTGATTGACAATTGCCCCATTTGGAAAATCTGTAGTGAGCCCAATGGATACAATGAAAAAGAGGGTTAAGCCACTACCATGATTCTTGAGTCCGACCCAAAAAAAAAAATCTACTAATTTATATATAAATGTAACCCATTGATCAACCTGCCATGTTTGGAGATTGTGGAATTTTTTTTTTAAGAATTGACATTGTTTACTAACTAATTTTTAATAAAAATAAAAAATGTTGCCCTGAATTCTTTTGTTTATTTTGATAGTAAATATGTATTTTCACTTTTTAAATGGTCAACAAAAAATGTTTATTTTCACTTTTAATAATACTCTTCCTCCTTCTCAATTCTAAAAACAATTATCCCTTTTACATTTTAAATTTATTGATAATTTAATGATTGTATTTATAAGTAGGATGGAGTAAGAAATACCTAAAAGATTTTTCTGACTTCTAGCTAGCAAACTCATTTCCAAAGTAATCATTAATCATATACGGTTCATACGTTGTCAATCAAATATGGCTACGCTAATGAATATTGCGGTGGTTTCAACCACCGTCATTATATTCAAAGAACTTTAATTAGCAAATAATGGCTATTATAATTAATAGCTACTGTACCAATGTTATTGTCCAAGTATTGCTAAATCAAGCTTTGAGCCATGAAAAAAAAAAGAAAAAGAAAGAGAACCAAACATGACTTTCCACATCAGAAATAATGAAATATAATTTAAGTGAAGTCGTTTTCCATCAATTAAATTCTATCTTCCATCTCATAAATACTTAACATTTTATGTAATTTAATTATGATAAAGACTCCAATGCAATTAATTTTATATAAAATTATTTATTAAGAATAGTTAGATGATTTAAAATATAACATTGTACAAAATTAATATTAAGAAATTCTTAGGGAGTCAATAATTAAGTTATTATTTAAAATTAAAAAAAATTTCATTCGAAATTGAAAAACGTTATCATCCAAACATAATGAAAGTGATCACCTACAGTATATATAAAAATTATCATCCGTCAAGTATATTAGCTTTCAAATATATTGACTACTAAGACTTTTTCTTTAAAATCTCATAATTAACTAAATTTTTATGTAACAATTTACTATTATCAATTTTATATAAAATTAATTATAAGTCAATTTCCAGTTTTAATTATTGTTTTCCGTCTCTCCTAACACATGTGAAAGTTAAGCAACCATTTTATTTTCTTAGAATTCATTTTCCTTGGCGAAAATCTATCAATTGCTGAAAACAATTACTTTATATATATGGACACCAAAAAAAAAAATTACTTTATATATATATATATATATACCCATTGCAATAGGATTTTTGTGTATAATTAATCATCATTTAATAAACATAAATTTTTCTCATGAATTTGGCTAACAAATAAATTTTGTTTTAAAAATACTTATTAAGAATATTTAATTGAACATCAATGATGACAGAGACTTAGAATTTGATAATAAGTATGTAATGAATGATGAAAATTATAGTTAAATGATATATCTCTTTCCTTTCTTTAATTTATTACCATCAGTTCATTGTAGCTATTTTATATTATCTTCGCTTATTTCGATAACTTTGATGTGTTTAATAATCAGTCATCACCATGATGGTGTTATCCGAATAGCTTATAGATCCAGCAAGAGAAGAAGAAACACCAAATATTTTATCTTATTTTATTTTATATAGTGAATTGTGAATGAGGGAAGAAGCTGATAAGTGATAAGTTGCACTTAAATATGCATGGAATGGTAATAAGAGCACCAAAAGATTATACATGTAGAATTAGAATAATCTTCGTTTGACCATATTAAGGTATTGGAATTATTTTAAAAATAATAATATTTTTCAAGATGAGAGTTATTAAATATAGAATATTTTAAATTTAAAACAAAATAAATAAAAGGCAACTAATTCACTAGTTTTAAATACAATTGATCAACTTTATTAGTAGAGAAAGCAAAAGTTTGTAATAAGCAAAACATATATAGTGTCGGTTCCTCATTCAATCATTTATTTTTAGTTGAATTAGAATAGAAATGCAAAACTTCTAAAAGTAGTGTCGGCATTGAAAATTATTATTTATTAGCAGTGGATTCATTATATAAATTATATAATTTATAAATTGTATCCGTGATATTTAAGCGTATTCACATATAAATTTTTGTGAGTTAAACTTAAATTTTACAATTGAATTTGATTATTAATAAACCTAATGATAAAACCAACTCAATTTTTGTGAGCTAAATTTGAACTTCTTCGAACTCACCTACTCAACTTATTACTTCCATCCAATCATATAGTACTATTAGCATAAAAAATCTTGGCTAAAGAAAATTTACACAGCTGTTAGAAACTTGAGTAGTACTGAATAAAATTGATTAATACAATCATTTAAGTTTTCTTTATCTTTAGTGGGAGCGGATCAAATATTCTGATTCGTAGTATTAGGTGTTCTAATATTTTTAACGATTAATTTTAATTATAAAATATTATAACTAAAATTAATTTAAGATGAATAATTAAAAACATCAGAATACTTTATGTGTCATGAAACCTAATCCATTTTCTTAATTATATAATGAATTTTCTTGATAAACACATTCTGGAAATCCACAAGTACATTTTTCGTATATCCTTCAGCATTTCTTCATGTAAGTTTCTTTTGATCAATTTTAAACAAAAATGAAAAACTATATTATTAGAAGAGTGAAAACATGGTGGCGGCACTCCAAATTCACTTTCAACTTTGGTGGTTTCTTTCTCTCTCTACCACCAACCATTATTTCTGGTTCTCTCTATTATTGCACATGTATGTTCTTTCCTTCTCTTCTCTTCTATTCTCATGAATCAATATTCAATACACACCATCCACTCACAACTGTCAATTACCATAATCTCTCTTCCCTCCACCCAATAAATATAATTAATCAATTTCTTAAAATTACAAACAAATAATAACATAAATGCATCAAATTAAATATAGTACTTCTTAATGTACTATGCACATCATATTCTTTTGTCCCCTTTAGGCCTATCTGGCTTATCTGCCCACCAAATGAAATATTATTTAATGCAAAATTAAGCACGTTAGTTAAAAAATTGGATAATATTATATGATACATTATATTGATTTCAGTGCATTAATGTACTATAATAACCTTAATGATGGTATATATAAGATTATTTCAATCATGGTATAGTTTTTATTTTTTCATTATATTCCTATGCAATGCAAGTAGCATACTTCAGTTGGTGTATGTTTCTATAATTTTTGTTTCCATTTTATTTACATTAGAATAGCAAAAACAATGCAATATTGCAATTGCAAGTTGTCTTAAAAGAATCCAAAAGTGGATAAGAGGACACAATGAATTAAATTATTATACTCAAAGAATTAGAATAATGGAAGACTTTTCTAGCCAGACTGTAAAGAAGAGACAATTATCTGTACAATGCCACACATGCTTCATATAAACAAGAAATATTAGAAATACAACAAAGAAAAAAGAGTTAAATTAAAAATTATTAAATTTTGTAAAGTATAAGAAATTAAAGAAAAAAAAAGGATTTGGATAGAGAGAATTAATGTAAGAAGTATAATAAGCAAATTAGCAAAGTAGTCCAGTAGAACTAAAAATTAAGATTAATTTTTTCCATCCAAAATGTAATAATTGTCACACTACTACATCTTCAACTACAACTAATTAATACTACATACTACATACACAAGCATGTAAATAAAATTAAAATATATATGATCAAATTAAACAGCTAATTGTTGTTGCTGCTGTTGTTGATTTTGATGGGAAGATTCATCATCATTGAAGCACAAATGGGATTTTAGAGATTTTCCTAAACTTAAGGAGGAAGAATTTTCAAAATCCAAGTGAGGTTGCATCATAAGCATTTCTTTTTGGAGATGGGCACAATATGCTTGGAATGTGCCAGGTGTCACATTTAAATGGAACCCTAAACCAAATAAGAAGTCAACCTCAAGAAAGTTCATCTCTATTGTGGTGATTCCTCCAACTTTTGCATAGTAAGCATTGTTGTAGTACCTGTTGATTCAAATCACATGCACACCAAAGAAAAGGTTGAGAAATTGTTTAATAAAAAAATATGATATTTGTAAAGCAATTATCTGCAAAAAGCAAATAAATAGTTGATAATTAATTGTAGTTTCATCAAAAGTTATTGTCATCCTTAATTTGAAAAATAGAAAAGAAAATAAAGTTGAGAAAAATAATATAAACGAGATCCACACTATAATTATACATATAAAAAATTGCAAGATAATTCCTTTAATTGTCCAAATATATAGCATAATTGTTGTTGAATAGAATGTGAATTTTTTTATGTTAAGGTATTATCACGTCAATCATTAATGATAGAATTTGTCATTTTTGAGTTGGATGTCTCTATGCTAATTCAACTACAAAATTATATATATATGAGAATTTGATAATTATTGTACAAAAAAAATGTTGGGTGCATGCAATAAAATGGTGGGGTCACATGGGTGGGTTGTCTCTGTCTAATGGTAATCCAGGCTGGAGATGTAGTATTATTCACAAGAAACACTATATTCTTTGAACAAGTAAGGTCTTTATCAAGTTTACAAGTTTGTGTTATATAATTATGGTAGAAAAATAAAAAGTCAATAACTTTTAATTAATGGGTAACCAAATTAATTATATGCAAGATCTGAGACCGTTTTCATGGTGTTGTAAAATTTCATGGATAAAAACTCTTTATTTTTTCTACCCTAATTCCAAAAGGACAAATATTTATTAGTAATAATTCAAAATCTAACATTGAGATAGAAGAAAGGATTTTTCAAACACATGATTAGGTGTATCTAACTAACACCAGCAAATAAATCTTAAAAAGAAATTAAAGAATAATCCCCATAATTTGTGTTAATTAAACATGCTCATGAAACTTGAGAATTCATCATGATTCATTAGTATTACTTACATGTCATCCATGAATTTAGCAGCTACCATAACACTGGTGATTAGTAACCTATGAACATTGAAGGAGTTGATAGGCAAAGAGGGTTGTCTCTGAGTGAAACGATCAAGATAAACATATGCAACAATGTAGCAAGATGGACTGCAATTTGCATACTTGAAAATCCTCTCAAGGTAGCTCTGAATTGATATGCTTGGTCTTGTTAAGCCATGGAACACAGAGATCTTCTGATGTAAGAGTTGTTCCTTGTTAAGATCATTGGATTCAGATACCCTTTTCAGCAGAGATGAGAGGAAAGCTACCACCTTTGGCATCACACTTGGATTCTCAAGCTCTGCCATGGATGTTGGATGCTGATGATGATGATAGCCCAATTCTTATTAGTTAGGTACAACAATGCTTCCAATTTTTATGTCAGCTAGTGTGTGCTTATATATAGTTATATACACACACATATATAAGGTGTTATGTAAAGTAAACTATATATATATAATAAGGTTGTTAACGGCAGGTACTTTTCTTGGCCAAAATGCCCCTTTGTAATTTAAATTAGGACAATGATATTTATTGGGACAACAAAAACATGTCCAACAATTTTTTTATTATAATAATTATAATATGAGTAATGCTAGGTAAACAATAAAAATTCTTACAATATTAGTTGAGAAATTAAATTGAATATTTTATTTAAAATATATATATATATATATATATATATATATATATATAGTTATATGTTTATCTGATTTTCAGAAGTTATTGATTCTGTCATATAGATTGTTCTATTTTTAACGTTTTGAATATTTTCTTTTTAGATATGATTTGTTGATTAGAAAAATATTAATTACCTATAGTTTTCTTTATAATCTTTGTTTCAATTATTATTTCTCTCATCTTTATTTTTATTTCTACTTTTAGAAGTTGGTCGAAAATTATCAATTTCTTAAAGTTAAATTACTATGTTAGTTTTATAATATAATTTACTAAATTTATAATTAAGTTCTTATATTTTAAAAATTTTAAATTAGATTTCTATACTAATTTTAAATTTGTGATCACATTATTATAGTTAAAAAAACATTAAATTTAATGGAATATGCTAAGAAATATGCCTTATGAGATGGATGAATTTTTTTTTTTAAATGTTTACTATTAAAGAAAATAGATATAATAAGAATTTAAATGACAACTTTTAAAATATAAAAATTTAATTACAAATTTAAAAGAAATTATAGAGATTAATAGAATAATTTAATATTTTTAAAATTACAAATACGAATTATTACTAACTAAAAATTATTTAACACAGAAGATATCTTTCATTAATTATGTAAAAACAATACTTTAGTTTAAATTATGAGAGGCAAGTTGGCAATTGTGGTGGCTTATGTCCTTTTCGGCTTAAAAAGTTGAGTTGGGTAATGATTTTCCTTTTAATTTCAAAACTTGACTTGCAAACGAGGGAAGGGGAATGGAGGTGGAGGTGGAGGTGGAGGGAAAGAGAGGGGTATATATATATATATATATATATTTAATATAAAAATAAATGATACAGACATGATCAAATTTTATTAAAAAATATATGAGTGATTATTTTTTTATTTTTGAAGAATATAAAGAATAAAATTTGTATTATAAAAAAAATTTTATTTCTTAGACCGACACCGAAATACTTTCTATTTATATATACAGGTTATGCATGTATATTGTGGGATTTAATTTTGATGTCTATTTGTTGCAAAAGAAAATCTAAATTGTGGGTTTTTCCGGTGATTAATTTTTGACAATGGAGATGGTATTCCATACCCATCATGTGAATACATGTGAGAAATTTGAGATTGTAATGTAAAGGGTCCCACTTTTTAGGGGTACCTTAGCATGTGTTTTGATTCTCGTACAAGTGGGTAACATAACATGGATTTGCTATGTTGGTCCATAGCAAATAGTATTTCATATTATGCTGCTTTTATTTTGTTCCTTACTCCTACTTCTTTGCATACCCCTAAATTAAACCAAAGAGCAAATTATTAGGATATTAAAAAGGTTGCTTCATGTGACCTAAATCAATTTTCTAGGTTCCATAATATGCTGCTTATCACTATTCTTTTGGGGCTCATCAAGTGATCTAACATTGATTAGATTAAGAGATTTATTCAGCTTATAATTATAGGTTCATGTGATATAATTATTTTCTGTTTAAGATATTTATCGTCGAAAATAGTGATTTACTTGCAATATTAAAGATTTTTATTTTTTTTTAGTTAAATTTAATATGGTTAACCGAAAATTGATTATCCGATTGATTTAATTCAGATAAAATATTGATTGTAAAAAGTGAAAAAAAATTAAGAACCGAATATATGAATGAACTATTTTGATTTTTAATTGAAAAACTAATTAATTTTTAAAAATAATTTTCCTTGAAAAATATTATTTTTTTAAATTGAATTCAACTCTAGTTAAACTCTTCATGAGTCCAGTCTTCAAAACTTTCTAACTACATGCTTAAAGGGTGCTTAAAAAGAACTTTGTTAGCTGCCAAATGTATTAATTCTTATGATTATCTGTAACATTCTCTAGGGACACACAAAATTAAATGATTTGAATTAATTTTATCAATGTGAAACATTAAATTAACCGAGTCTTAATTTGCTGAGGTCAGTGTGCATTTACAAGGAAGCAAGTGGATATGATAGAAGTACAGCTAGAATGAGATGGAATTTGCTTGCAAAAATGATAAGTAACCCAGTTGGAACAAACAATTGGCTGTAATTGGAAAACAGAAAAATGGAACCTTAACTTCTTTTCATGTACTTTTTTGTGTATCTAACGTGTTACATCAACAAAACTAGTACTACTATACGTATGCTGTCTAATTTGGTGCACAAGTATCAGTGTCTCTTCAAATTTATTAATTTATTGCCATGAAAATATAAATAAATAAATAAATAATTCTTTTTAGTGGCAACATGAAGACAAAGCAAGGCTTTGAGTAACAGCTATCCATATCCACTTTTTTTCTCAATAAAATCCATACAATAATTATTTAATTTATATAAGATACAAGATCTTCTACATATAATGTACTTTTATGTTAAATTTAGTAAACTCTTATTAGTTGATTTGACAAGTCACTAATCTGAATTCTGATGAACAGCTAGATTAAGTTGTAGGAGGTGCTGGAAAAAGCATGGATCATGGATGCATAATTATTAACCAATGTCAGAAGACCAAGATCCTGTAACCATTAACTTGCACTGCAATTATTCTTTTAATTTATAACTGGCAAATATTTGTCTACCCTAAGCCACTAAAAAATGATCAGATGGTAAATGATTTAAACAATATTTACCGGCTGATTCTAGGTTCAAACTTCATTTACCCCTAATCAACCTGTAAAAATGAATTTAACTTACCTTTCATCCACTACAACAATTTCAATAGATAGTGGCAATTTTTGCAGTCGCTCATACAATGTGCTACTAAATTTTTAGATTTTGCGACGGTTTGTGTCCAACCACCACTAAATAAATAAAATTTTCAATTATTTTGTGAATTTAGTGGCAGTTGATATTGCAATCGTCGCAAAATGAATTTTTTATTTTTTTAAAAAAAAAACAACTTACCTATATATTTATATTTATACATACTAATAACCAATTCTTTTTATTTACCAACAATCACATATTATATAATAATATAATCCAATCCATTTCATAATTTATTTATAATCTTACAAAGTTTGGTACCCAATCCAAGTATTGAATGGGAAGTAACCAACAGCAATGTAAGGTTAAGGTAGAACACCTTTTTTTATTGAATTACAAAGGCAGAACTAGAACACAGCAAAACACACACACACATAATCTCATGCATCACATGACAGATTTGCTTTATTCATATTGAAGTGAGAGCATAATATTATGATCAGCTGAGTGAGAAAGGTGCTTAATCCTTAATGTTTTTCCATGCTGCTCACCTCTTACTTTGCCTTTTATGCTGAAACTCTGACTCTCTCATGATCCCCTTCTGCATGTTCACATTGTTCCAATGATTGGAGAATAATGCAATGGTTTTAGGAGCCAGCATTGGAACTTGTATTCCAGAAATCATGGTATGATAGAATGAGTTCTTGTTCTTGTTGGGGCTTCCCAGTTTCCCTTGGACTGTTCAGCTTCTCATTGCACAGATGATGAGTTCCAAAATTTGCTTTTGTGTTCCATCCAGAATGCTAGCTTGGGCACAATCAGCAGCGAAAAATGTTATCCAAAATTATGTTACTTATT
The DNA here is from genome assembly GCA_036250425.1 of Stylosanthes scabra. Classification (NCBI taxonomy): domain Eukaryota; kingdom Viridiplantae; phylum Streptophyta; class Magnoliopsida; order Fabales; family Fabaceae; genus Stylosanthes; species Stylosanthes scabra. The sequence goes on along the minus strand of JASCZI010241984.1, from coordinate 5,486 downwards.
AGCATGTATAGAATGAAGTTATATAAACTTTGCTATATATTGTGATAAAAAGATAGTTATTATTAATATCCACTATGTATGCATTGAATTTCTTGGTTATATTCAAACACTTATTAATTGGTTCATGTTGAAGGGATAGATAATGGGACATACCCACAAAACCTCCTCATCACAAAATGGAGAATAAACTGAAGCAACCACCTCAACTGGTGATCATCACTTCATCATCAAGGTTTCCCATCTCACTTTACTCTCACCTTTTCATCTTTAAATGTTGGTAAGACACATCATCAGTTTTTGCCATCTGTGCAGCTGTCTAATGAACAATCACATGAGCAGTCTTCTTTCAATGAAGCAGATGCCATACACAGCACTGATTTGAAGACATACAAAAAATCTGTCCTTGTAAGTTTTAAATCTTAACCCATTATTATTATTTGTCATTTGTAGTTTGTACCACAATCTATAAATAACAACTATATATGTACCATGCGGTATTCTTTCCTTATGCTGCTAAATATTTTAGAGAAACTAAAGCAAATGAAAAGTACCCCTCAGGGAACTAATAATGGGGTTAGTTATTTTTGTCATCTTTAAAACTAGCATATATATAATTATTATTTCATTACTGATGATATTAAGAAGAACATGGTATTTTGTTGTTTCTCTGTGCTAGTTACCTTGTTTATCAAGTAAGCAACAACAACTCTAGCAACCCATTTGAACTCCAATCGCCACAAAACGACTCACTCCTAACTCTAGAAGAAGCATTTCCAATGTTCCTTCCGGAAATGGCTCACATCTCCAAGTTCATACTATGTTACTCTTTAACTTGGTTTCTGGTGTGGCCACTACAACCCGGGTTGCGGATTTTTCTTATGTTCTTGTTGGTGTCTACACCGTCCTATTACTTCCCTCAACTTGCACGCCAAGGCCGTGGGATTCGTGTCGACTGCGGCTTGTTCAAACTGTGGCTAATATGGTTTGCAACTGCGGCTTATTGGAAATAGAACAATTAAGCATACAAAGTTTGGTAGCAATCCAACTAATATTGAGTGGCAAGTTCCGACAGATGTCACACACCTTCAAATTACAAACACAAGACTAGAACAGCAAACATTCTCACATGAGAAATTTATTTCTATTTGATTTAATGTATATCACACACATATATGGTAGATATCATACAGTACCAATTCTGAGACATATGCAAACACTGATCAACAGAACTCTTTTACTATAGATGTGCTCAAGAGTTCTTTTTCTTCCATATGGTTTTTGTTTTCTGGTGAGGACATTGCATGCCAACCTATGAAGAATATTCCGAGTATTGGAAGGTAAACCGCATCCATCGAGTTATCTGAACTGAAAAGCTTAAGAATGGCCCAGAGGAGGAACAGAGCACAGTTGATGCGAGAGATTTTTCCACCAACAAGAATCTTTACACCCACTGCCCAAACAAGCATCATGAAACTCAACAATCCAAGCATGTCAACAACTATGAAAGTGGAAGCTCTTGCTTTCGTGGTCAAATACTTTGCCAACAGGGTCTGGCCGTATATCGAGAAATTCGAAAGAAATATGCTGGCAGAAATCGCATAAGATGACATGCGTTGTGCAGTTACTTCAGGCTTATGCTTATTGGTGGCTTCTTGAAGCTTCTTATAACGCAATTTATGTATAATTTCTTCCTCTTGAATGTCAAGATTACTAGTGTAGTGAACTAGATACTGCCATATCATTTGGTGATCGGCGGCTTCCATAGAATCGCCCTTGCGAACGATCTGTATAACATAAAGTTAGGTATGTTTGTGAGTCGAGATTTTGGAGAAAAACAGACAAGTGGGAACGGCTTCAAGACCAAAAATACATTTCACTTTCCAAAACAACTTCTTCCCTCCAAAACCATAAGTCATAATGGAATGATTAAAAAATCAATTACTCTGCCAACTTACCTTGTTCTTGAACAGGAGGCTCTCATTCTCTTCATAATCATCTGTTCCACTTCCATCCTCCATCTGGCTCGGAAACTCGTCAAGCACACAAAGAATCCTCTGTCATCCATAATAAAGAGAAAAGTATTACTATAGATTATAGACACACAATTTGAAAGATTAAGAAATCAATAACTCTGCCAAATTACCTTGTTCTTCATCTGCCATTGATACTCTTCATAATCACCTGCTCTTTCCTCTTTCAGGCTCAGCAATTCCTGATGGCAACAACAAAAGACATTATTAAGTTCAAGAATTTAAGAGTTTATAGGTAATACATATAATAATTTAGATTTAGCAACAACAAAATCATAATATTGGAACTGCTCATCTCTAGTACGCACGAGGAGACAATACATAATAGAACAAAGAGTGGTGATCAAGTATTAAGTGAATCAAACAACAAAAAACATAGCCAGAATTTAGTTAGCAACATTACTCAACATTGAATGAAAGTTTAGATACTAAGTGCTAACATGCCAATGATGTTTGCTCAAGATCACTGGAGTGAACATCTGAGAATGCACTAAGAACATAATCAGATGGGGAAAGGCCATTCATATGCGGATGTTCAACTACAATTTTAATATTTTTGTCATCCTGTAAAAGAAAATTAGACAAATCATAACATCAATATTGTGAAATTGCAATTGGGTCTCTTTGTTATTATAGCACTGAAAGTGAATAGACAGTATGTTCACTCCCCTGGTTTTACAAGAGCAAATAATAAAAGAATTACAAGTGATGATGGATGAGAGAAGTTACTGATATCAGTTTAATGATGTTGAGCAAAAACATAGTCAAATCCTTGACTTCCCAGGCGGCTTTTTCATAATTTCCACTTTGCCATCTCACCTCACATGGCTTGACATCAAAGAAAATAGGCAGAACATGCTGTCCCGTTACTTGACAGCAATCCACAACCGAAACCTGTGATTCTTGAATAGCTTGCATAAGCTCTTCTGATATAAGTCCTCCTTTATCAAGCTTAGTATCATCCATGAAGGCACGTATACCTTGTCTTTGGAGAGAAGCATAAAGATGATCGATGAAGTTGAAGCGAGTCTCACCTCTGAAATTCAAAAACACATCAGATTTCCACTTCTTTCTCATGCAATCCATTGTATGTGAAAATGCAATGCAACAATTACAACAACAACAAGAGTTGAATGAAGAAAGGCAAAAGTGAAGAATGTGACCCCAAAGCAAGACGCGTTGCCGGAATGAATTAATAAAAATAAAAATAAAAAGGTTGACTAGAGTGGGTAGCAGGTAGTTCCTTTCAATTTCCATGGAAATTTCCCCGTAATACTTTATTTGGTCGGGGTCTGAGCGAAGAGTTAGCAGAAGAAATGAAGAATCTTGGGCAAAGCGCGTCTCTATCTATCTATCTAAGACTTTATTTGTGATTTGTTAGCAACGTAATTAGTGTATGAATCAAAATGGATAATGGAGTTCAAATACAAGAGGAGCAACCTCACCAGAACTCAACTGAAAAGGTAAATTAAAACACTATTCCTTGCTTCATTCTTATTCTGCTTATTTCTTTTCATCTCATTGGCTTTCATCACTAAGATCAAGGTTTTCAATAGCACTATAGAAATTAACGCGCAACATATTTGCTGTGAATTCTGCAGATATCTCCGGCAGAGGTTGAAATTCAGGTCTGTAAAACATCTCATTATGTCTTCTTTCTTTCTCTGGATTCATTATTGTTCATTACTCATCTCTATTAATATCCTTGTTCATAATAAGTAATTTTTGTTGAGTTGAGACGAGGGTGTGTTGCGGAAACGTGGATATTTTTCAATACAAATCAATCCTATAAGTTTTACTATTATAGTAATTCCCAGGACAGATTGGATGAGGCACAATCAAGTCCCACTTAAACCCGGTCTCCTTAGACAGAATTTTATTAACAATAAAATTCCCAGGAAAGGCCGGAGGGGAGAGACCAGTCTCACTAATTCCAACCTCCTTAGACAGAACTACTACCACAGTATTACTCTACAAATATTTCTACCCAATAACCCACTAACAACAAATATTGAATACTAACAATAAAACACAAATAAATAAACAAATAACAATAAAGAAAAGAAAGGAAAGAACACACCAATTGATAACGGAGTTCGGCCAATTTTTACCTACGTCTCCGGTCAGCACTACTTGTAGCTGATCCCTTTAATATGTGAATATATAGAAGAGACTACATTTTTGGGATGATTTAAACTAAGGACTTAAGGTCCTTTATATAAGGGGTTAACACCCCCTCCATCAAGGTTTGCACGATA
>JASCZI010241983.1:0-49327 GCA_036250425.1 Stylosanthes scabra | reverse complement strand
TACCAATATCCCAAATTTTGCCGCAAAGAAACCCGAATCATCCATGGACACCCGGATGTGTAATGCTTGCAGCGACAGTGATACTTGAGCCGATCAGACTCGATAAACTTATACTCAGCATTTCTTCGGATACTATAATTCTTCACTGCCGTCGGCACTGCCTTTTGATTCGGCATCCTATGGCCCACCGTGAGCTCAACACCTCCATCCGTGTTGTACTCAACAGCAACAGACTCCATGGATGGATCCTCGACGTGTCGCACATCAATGTCTAGTTGCTGGAAAAAGCTCGGGACATCCGAAAGAGCAGGTATAGGTTTAGGGGCAGGGAGCACAAGTCGCGGACCACCAGCGGGAGTATTCGGGACCATCTCATCATCGTCCGTGCTATGGCCCGATGACTCATCGTCATAGTCGGAATTATTGCCGGAGTTATAATCCGGCGGAACAATGTTGATCGGAGCAGGAATCGCCGGCAATTGATACGGACAAAATCCACTAGATCCGCCAACGTGTCGCACCTCTGCAAGGAACTCCATCAACCTGTCTTGCATAATCCTCCTATGCACCTCGAACGTTATCCACACATGTCTGTCCTCGCTAAGCCACGAGGGACGATATTCTAGTCGATCATCAGGTGTGACCGCCTGAAATCGATATGCCAACCTTCTGATCTCACGTGGGCCGTCCGACGCAAGATGAGACAGAATTACCTGCTTCAGCTCATACAATGTGTTTACACAGGTATTCCTAAACATTAACGGCGCATCCGATTGGAAAGATGCTCCGTTCTTTCCTTGTATGATAGCTCCATTCACATATACAATAAAATGAAACATATCTTGTACCATTGGTGTGTTTTGTGGTACATGGGAGCTCCATTCAATGCAGCTCCTTTTATAGGCGTGTAAAAGTTCAGTACCGGCCCCAGATGGGGCGGTATTGAAATCAACCCAATACCGGTCCCAGATGGGGCGGTATTGATATATATACAGACACATTTTATTTTGGTAAATTTTCTTAAAACAGTGTATGTTGGTAAATTTCGAATTTTTTTTATTTATTTAAAATTGTTTTTCCATGTACGAGTAGATTCCATACATAACTTTTTTTGGATGAAAAAAATTAATCAATTAAAGAGGTGGGGTTCTTGATTGAATTTTACTTAGATAAAGAGGTTTGTTTTGTTTCAATTATTGTACTTAACATTAATGAATCAATTTTGGCAACAATAATATCAAGTTTTGCCAATGTATTTAACAAATGTTTAATATAAAATACTAATTGATTCATTTATTTTATTAAAGAGAAAGTCTTGGTAACCAATATTAGGTAGACAGTAGAAAGCTAATATTATTTTTCTTTTTTTTCTTTTTTCCATTTTACCACCTACTATTTCTCTAATTACACTCATTGGCTTCTATTGGTCCCATAACGTTGGTTTCGTAATATTATTCTTTATTAAATGATGATATTACATAGTTTAAAATTATAAAAAAAAATTATTCTATAACATATATAATTTATTAAAAAAATTATTTTACTGATGGGACCAAAGAAAATAATTTGCATGCATTTTATTTATTTTTTTAATCATTCATCTGACTAATTTTCAAGTGCCATTTACTTTCTTGGAACACCAGAGTATCATGTACGATCAGGTTGTGGGTTTCGAAAAAAAAATGAGTATAAGAAATTACATATTTGGATTCACTTTTGTGTTATTTTGGCAAAGTAACTTCACATATACACACTACTGATGAACCATGTAGAATTTGAAGACTCTATATTATTGTCTTTTATGCCTTTACTGTCGCTAAATTCATAGTTGTTTTTATTATAAATTGAAATACTAGGAATGGATCAGCTATAACAGGAAATCTGATGTTACTATGATTTTAGCCGTTGATCTTAATTGATTTTAACTATAAAATATAGGAAACATGTCAGGTACACATGGAATATCAGACTCCAAGATTTACAACCGCTGATTGAAGGATCATAAACTTTTACAGGCTTGAAACAACAGTTGTAAACCCCTGGAATACCATACTCTAGGGTGTATCTCCTAAAATATATATATGATTAAAATCAACGGTTAGAAATACAGAAACACCGAATTACCGGTTATACTTTATCCGCTTCCTAAAGTACTGTGTTACATTAATAAAGTTATTATATATTTGGAAGTTTATCCCATGTTAACATCAAGTTTTAGTGTTTTATGACTGTTTAGATTTGCTTGTTCATTCATCAATGGATATGATTTGATTAGATTTTCTTCTGTGAACTCTACTTTTTAGTACTCAGCATTGTTATCTGTTGCCTTATGGAGTAGCGTTGGCTTGCAATAGTGTTACTCCTTCTTTAATGGTTAGGTACTTTTAACCTTTTCAAACCAATTGAGTCTTATAACTGGACTCAATTTTGTCAATTTATTTTCTTAATGGATCTGATTTGTTAGCAATAACTAGAAAAAAAAATTAGAAATAAAAATTTGTTGAATACCAAAAAGAAAACATAAAAATTAGTATAAAGTATAGGGTTTTATTCTCCCATTACTTTTAGGATAGTTATTTGGTGAAGAGAAAAAAAAGTGAAGAGTAAGAAGATAAGAAAAATAAATCATTAGGTTGATGCGTGAGTGTAGACTTTGACAAAATTTGCAAAAATTTTGATTCTTAGATTTAATTACTCTTCATTCTCTTCACTTTTTCCACATAACCATAGTAAGCACCTTATTTTAAGGTGTTCATCCCACCCTTCGTTGCCGATGGCATTGCTGTTCGTCTTAGATCGACAGTTTTCAAATATCAATATACATGATTCAAAATTCAGTATACATTAAGAAAGATTATTTCGATCAAGGAACCCTTCATCGCTCGCGAAGCAAAAGGTACAAGTAGGGGACAAATCCATCTATGCCCATAGCATTCAAAGGCTATAATGGCAATGTTAGCCAATAAGAAGGAATTTCAAGTTTAAGACACCTGGATTAGAGTAAGAAAATGTATCCTGAAATATTAAATGAGTATATAAAGGATAAATTGAATACAGAACACCTTCTACAATAAGAAAGTCCAAGTTGGGTTACTCAACGCAATGACCTTCTACTCGAAATATTAGGAAAATGTTGAACCGAACCTACATTTTTGTGCAAGGACACCAACTCTCACACTTAAAATAATTCTAAACCGGCCACTTAACTTTCAAAAATTTCTTTAAGCACGGGTCTTTCCTCCTATAAACCATGACCAATTTCATACACACTCTTCTTCACCCACTTTTTCTCACTCATAAGCAACATGAGCAACAACATTTTTCTCTTCATCCTCCTTGTCTCCTCATCCTTCACGGTTGGTTTCGGCGACAATGGCGGAGACACGCCAAAGAGCTTTGTCCTCCGATATTGGGACAAAGCTGTGAGTAACAAACTTCCAAAGCCATCCTGTCTCACATCAAAGGCCTCGAGCCTAACTTCCAACCAAGCTTCTAAGTACGCCAAACTGGCGGCATGGTAATTACTTCGATTATTCAACATTCACACAATTGCACATTCATTAACTAAGAATCCAATTATAATTCTCCAATAAATTCTAATGAAAATCGGACATAACCTCCACTAATTTTGGACATTTCCAACTTTAAAAGGTTCAATCAACAGCCAACGTCTTTCGGTCATAAACTTAATCCAAACAAATTAAATCAACTACAACCATTGTTAAAATCAAATCATGCAAAAATGGTTTTATAATCAAATCAAAGAATTAACATTTAATATTCTCTTTTTATTTATATGTGGTTTAAAATCCTCTAATCCACCCACCAAGAGGCTTCAGTCAATTTTATCTTCTTTAAATTTTAATGGAAATCATTCACTCCAAACGATTCAAGAGAATTAGCTTAATCACATAAGTATATGAATAAAACTATATCTAACTATAACAACTCCATGCGTAATAAAAGGTTTTAAGAAAGTTCTCCCTACCTTAATTTACCATAATTCCCAAGAAATCTAAGGCAAGGCCATCTTGATTGGTTGAATTATACTAGCGACAGCAGCGGCACGAGCAACACAAGCTACAACTACAACAACCATAACATAGACAAAACAACAACAATTATGCTAATCCATCAAACTAAAGCTAATGGCATCAACACCAGGCACAGAACAGAACCGGAAACTGCGATAAAACGCAGACAATCGAAAAATAGTGAAACAGAACTTACCGAAGCAAAACACGGCTCCTAGAATCGCGGCGCTGAAGCTCAGACCTTAGACGGCCCCAATAACAGAGCAGCAGCAGCGGTGACTGAGTCGTGATAGTGACACCGGTGGTAAACTCCTGCACTGACGCAGAACGGTCACGGTGGCGGAGCAACTCAACTCAGCAGCGGTGGAAGGGGCTTTAACAACTCCCTTAAGCTTCAGATAATGGAAACCAGGCTGAACGAAGGTGAGCTCCGGCAAGGCCAGAAGCACGGCGGCCTCAGCTCAACGCCGGCGAGGGTCTACGTGGCCCCTCCGTCGAGCTTCACCAACCATAAGGCGACGGCAAAGAAGCCTTCTCCGTGAACGACGGTAGCGGCGGAGGAAACCCACTGCAAGACCGACCACCATCGCGGTCCCTCCTCTTCGAGTTCCTCTCTCTTCGTGACTCCGGTCTGTCTCTCACTTCCTTCGACGAGAAAACGACGAACGTTGATGAGTCAGTGACGGCGAGGCGCGGCGGCTCGGCGACAACGCAACCCCATCCCCCTGTCGCGGCGCGTCACTTACTCTCTCTCCTCGATCCCACTTCGTCTCTCCCACCTCTGATGTCACCTCTGTGTGTTTCCTATTTTTGGAAGTTTAGTTTTAAAATTAGGGTTTGGTATTTGGGAATTTAGGGATTGGGTTATAAATAGAAAGAGGGTAAAGGTAGTATAGTAATTCAATAAAAGAAGGGGAGGAATGATAAATTAAAATCAATCCTAATACAATAAAAATCAATTTAAAACACATAATATATTTATCATTTATCAAATTATAATTGTAATTTAATTTCATATATCTTACTTACTTAAATTTAAAATTAATAATTAACATATTAAATATTCTTTAAACTCAACAAATTAAATTAAATATCAATTATTTAAATTAAATTATTAAATTATCATGACTTCTAAATTATCAAAATATATAAATTAAGTAATAACACATGACTTAACGACCTTTTTAATGTCAAATTCGAATAGGAACTAAATTGTAAATCTTTTATAAATACATGAACTCAATTACAAACTTTTAAATCATAAGACTTGCAATTTCACTAAAATTATAGAAATCTAATGTATAATTTAAGTAAATTTAAACATTTTAAATTTTAAATTTTATAAATTTAGAACCTCTAAATTATAATAAATTATATCTATTTTTACTTTTACACGAGGGTATACCATTTCCAAAAGACTAAGCAATGGCTGTTTATATAGCTCTATTTGGAATGCTGATGATTGGGCCACATAAGGTGAAAGAGTGAAAATTTATTGGAGCCTTGCACCTTTCATTTCAACATGTAAGACCTTTGAGATCATTGCTTGTGAGCGTCTAATAGTGTCATCAATCAAAATCAGTGGAAGATTTAATAAAGAGGCGTAGTAGTAGTGATGATAAGAAGTATTTAACAAATGCCTTTGCCTTTTTTTTTGATAAGCAAATGCCTTTGCCTTTGTTCCTATGGCTTCAATTCTTCTACATTTCTGATCCTGCTCTCATTGAGAAATTTAATTTATTTTGTTTTTAATGAAAATTCTTTTGAAAACCAACTATTATAATTTACAAAATGATCCTTACTATGCTTTAGCGATTTGGTTTAATAAATCATATATGTTGTGGAACAATTTTTTTTATAATTTTAAATTATATAATATCATCATTTAATAAAATCAATGAATCAATTAGTTTTAAATAGGGCAAGTTACTTATTTAATATATTTGGTCTTTAATATTATCCAAATACATTATTGAGGATTATATGATATAATTGCTCTGTTTGTAAAATTATATGAAATCCGTGTAAGGGTGTGAAAACCCTTACACCCTTCCATGGTTTTTGAACAAAATGCCACAAATGTGAGGAATCCGTGGAAGGGTGTAGGGGTTTTTAAAAACCCCTACACGCTTCCACGATTCTTGTTAATTGTCTTCCAGCATCACATTCCTATATAATAAAGGTACAAGTAGTATATTCTACCAGCAGAAAAATATATCTATCAATTTTCTCCCTTCCATAAAATATTATTGTTGATGTAGTTATTTAATGCAATAACCAATATTCTGAGAATTAAATCGAACCGGCCGTTTCAATCAGTTTAATAAAAAAATCAATCAGGTTTTTAGCATATAAAAATGGCTTTTATAATTTTTTAAAAATAAATATACTATATTTTGATTAATTTTATAATTTTATATAAGCAGGTAACATTTATAATTTTACATAAGCATGTAACATCCAAAATATTCAATAATAATATTCAAAAATTATTTTTTTATGTATATTTATTTTAAATATTATTGACTTAATCTTCACTTGTTATTTATTTATTTTATTATTTTTATTTTATTACACTAAAGTAATGTATTCAATTTTTTTAGAAAGTTAAAATGTACAATTAATTCTTAAAATGGTTACTAACCCAATCATTTTAATTATACATTTAATGTGATGTTGTTATTGATTTTTATTATTTTAAAATTATTGTTTACCTAGCATTACTGTAATATATATATATATATATATATATATATATATATATATAGTCATCTCATTCACACAATGAAACTTATTAATCTATTTATTTTTGTGTATCAATGTAATACAACTGATATACGTATAACTAACTTATTACCTTAATAGTCTCTTATATTGTTCTACTTATTTTGGTGACATATATGTATAAATTTTTGTAAAATCTTATATTCTTCCTTCTGATGGATGAAGAAATAGAATAAACTTTCAAAAAAATAAAACAAAACATTCTATGAGGGTAAAAGAAAAATCCTTACAGATATTGTCTTTGTATGTATTCTAGTTTTTGACGCATTATTAAGTCATATATATTTTTTTTAAGCATTTGGAACAGTTGATTATAGAAGACAATTAACAAGAACCGTGGAAGGGTGTAGGGGTTTTAAAAACCCCTACACCCTTCCACGGATTCCTCACATTTGTGGCATTTTGTTAAAAAACCGTGGAAGGGTGTAAGGGTTTTCAAAAACCCTTACACCCTTCCACGGATTTCATATAATTTTACAAATAGAGCAATTGCATCATATAATCCTCAATGGTATATTTGAGTAATATTAGAGACTAAATATATTAAATAAGTAACTTGCCCTTTTAAATATTACACATGTTTGTAGAATACATTGGCCAAACATGATATTATTGTTGCCAAAATTGATTCATTCATATTAAGTACAATAATTGAAAAGGTCCTACATGGAGTCATGGACTACTCGTATAATAATTGAGTCCTACATACAATAATTGTACCCAAAAAAAGATACAATAATTGAAATAGAGTAAACCTCTTTATCTAAGTAAAATTCAATCTAGAACCCCCTCTTTAAATGATTAATTTTTTTTATCATAAAAAAAGGTCCTGCATGGAGTCATGGATTACTCATACCTCTGGTTTTGCTCACCCAATTTTATTTGAAGAAAAAAATAGAAACATTATTTCCCGATATTTTTTATTATTGTGACCAACATACTGCCAATATTATTGTTTAAATTAATAACTTCAAATCTAAATTAAATCTTTTTCCATTAATAGGTTTTATATGCAGTTGCTAGCATCATATAGTTGTTGCGTGTATTTATGCACTAAACTGAACATAGCTAATAATTGAATACCGTGAAACGATATTATTATTATTGTTGTTGTTGTTGTTAGAATTCATTTACTTGTACCACTGTACATTTTGGTACATCTCATTTACAACACCGAAAAATATAAATATCAATACATAAAAATAAAATTTTTATGCTACATTTTTCCGTGTTATAAATTAAATGAAGTGTATGGAAATATATTATTATTATTATTATTATTATTATTATGATGATGATAAATTTGACATTAACTAAAACGATAAGTATATTATACTGAAAGTAAAAGTTCAAGAATTTGAAATCAGCAAAATAATTTTTTTAATAAATCATATATGTTATTAAACAATTTTTTTATAATTTTAAACTATATAATATCATCATTTAATAAAATCAATGAATCAATTAGTTTTAAATATTACACATGTTTGTTGAATACATTGGCCAAACTTGATATTATTGTTGCCAAAATTGATTCATTCATATTAAGTACAATAATTGAAAAGGTCCTACATGGAGTCATGGACTACTCGTATAATAATTGAGTCCTAGATACAATAATTGTACCCAGAAAAAGTACAATAATTGAAATAGAGCAAACCTCTTTATCAAAATAAAATTCAATCTAGAACCCCACCTCTTTAAATGATTAATTTTTTTTATCCTAAAAAAGGTCTTGCATGAAGTCATGGATTACTCGTACGGTCGTACCTCTGGTTTTGCTTACCTAATTTTATTTGAAGAAAAAAATAGAGACATTATTTCTCGATATTTTTTATTATTGTGGCCAAGATACTGCCTATATTATTGTTTAAATTAATAACTTCAAATCTAAATTAAATCTTTTTCCATTAATAGGTTTTATATGCAGTTGCTAGGATCATATAGCTATTGTGCGTATTTATGCACTAAACTAAACATAGCTAATAATTGAATACCGTAAAACGATGATATTATTATTATTATTATTATTATTATTATTATTGTTGTTGTTGTTTTTTTTCTTTTTGATCGTTTAAGACTCACCAAAAGACCCAACGGGGGGTGAGAATGTTTAAAATATACAATCAAACAAGTAAATAAGCCTGGTTACAAAAGAAAGACAGCCAAATAAATATTGAATACTCCTAGAGATTACATAAGCGCATTCATCAAGCTTCAGTTTCCATTGCCTTGTCACAAACACCTTGTCTTCTTTCATTATAATCTTGAATCCAGATATTATGCAAACATCCAACACGATTCAGTGCAGCATCATCAGTCATCATCTTCTTATCAAATATCATTTCATTTCTCGCATTCCAAACAACCCAAATTACCACAAAGAAATAAATGCACCAGCTGGGCATTAGAGTTTTTCCAAATGGCAAGTCCATCCAAGATTCAAAACACTCTCTAGTGCAACCCGACCATACCCATTTAATCCCCCACCAGTTTAGAATATTCCACCATAAAACAGTTACAAATCGGCACTCAAAGAACAAATGATACACAGATTCAACAGCAGAATTACACATTACACAAGTAGCCGCTTGGGGTTGAATTATTCCATACCTGGCTAGTTTGTCTCTTGTGTTCATCTTTTCTTGTATCACGAACCAAGTGAGTAATTCAACTTTTGGAGGGACAAGACCGCGCCAAAGTGACTTGGTGAAGTTGTACATGTTCATGTCACTTTGCTGCCCTTCATTTTTATAAACCACCTTCAAGAATGATTTCACTGAATATTCTCCACTAGAGCAGTGAATCCACCTCAAACTATCCTCCTCATTGCAGCAAACACCCACACGAGCCAATATCTCCATTAGTTCTTTCAAGCTGTCCTCCTCCCACCCTCTCAAGGGCCTACGCTATGTCAAGGTCCAAACCCACGTGAGTCCGTTCCAAACACCACAGTCTTTAATGGTGCAGTCTTTGTCATTAGATAGAGCAAATAACCTTGGAAATCTGTTTTTTAATACACCTTCTTTCAACCAACACTCATACCAGAACCTAATTCTACCTCCATTCCCCACTACTAACTCCACACCTGTTTGAAACAAATTTAGCAATTTAACATTACCCTTACCTAATGCCACTATATCAGCCCAGACATCACTTCCCTTACCACAACTGACACCACTAACAGACATCAGACCCTCTTCCATTGTGTTACAAGACTTGACAACTCTACTCCACAAGGGGCACTCCTCCTTATCAAACCTCCGCCACCATTTAAAGAGTAGCGCAAGATTCTTCAATTCTATATCACCTACACCTAATCCCCCTAAGCTTCTAGGTTTTTTGATAATGTCCCACTTCACACAAGCCATACCCCTACTACCATCCCCCTTTCCCCAAAAAAACCTAGACTGTAAGGACACCATTTTTTTAACCACTCCTTTGGGGATCCTAAACAGACTCATATAATACAATGGAAGAGAGTTTAAGACAACTTTAATTAAAACAAGCTTTCCAGCTTTAGTAAGGAGTTTACCTTTCCAGCCATTCAATCTGCTCTCAACCTTTTGGATTACTGGTCTCCATGTCTCAATTCTCCTAGGATTAGCGCCAAGAGGAACACCAAGGTATCTTATTGGGAGGGATACTCTCCTACACTTCAGCAGCCTGCACACTCTTCCTGTCACCTCAACATCACAGTTCAAATCAATGACAGCAAACTTGCTGAAATTGATCTTCAACCTGGACCCCAGCTCAAATCCCTTCAGCATTCTTTTGTAGTTTCGGATTGTGTCAATGTCACTTGGGCAGAATAGTATGGTATCATCTGCAAATTGCAGATGTGAGAGCTCTACCAAATCTTTCCCAACCAACAGAGGCCTTATCAATCCTGAGCTCCGAAGCTTTATCAATAAGCTATTCAACACCTCCTCCACCAAGACAAACAGAAACGGTGACATAGGGTCGCCTTGCCTAATGCCCCTCTGTAAATCAAATGGTCTAGTAGGGATCCATTGATCAAGATAGACATGGAGGACTTTAGACAACACCCAATCCAATTACGCCAAAGTAGCCCAAAACCCATTTTTTTCTAATACAAGATCCACGAACTTCCATTTTACCTTATCATAGGCCTTTTGGAAGTCCAGTTTGACCAGCTATGCAGCCTTCTTACTAACCTTTAACCAGTGCACCACCTCACATGCAATAAGGGCACCATCATGAATCTTCCTCCCGCTAACAAACGTTGTTTGCACTTCTCCCACCAAGTTAGGCAATACCACCCTGAGTCTACCAGCTAACACCTTTGCAATTACCTTGTATAGGCAGCCGACCATACTAATAGGCCTGAAATCTTCTAAGTCAGAGGACCCATCATCTTTTAGAACCAGTGCCACCCTTGTCAAATTCGCATCCTTAGGTAGCGTTGCAGTGTCGAAGAAATCCAACACAGAATTGCAGAAACTAGAACCAATGACATCCCACATCCTTCTGATAAATTTGAAATTAAAACCATCAGGGCCCGGCGTCCTCGAAAGTTCACAATCCCACACAACTTCCCTAATTTCCTCCGGAGTCGGTCTTCTCTCCAACCAACCCCTCTCGGCATAACTAATTCTTTTCAGCAAAGAATCATCTATGTTTGTCCTAATGAAGTTATCCTCCGTGTATAGGCTCTTAAAGAATCTTCTAACCTCCTTCAAAATCATATTCTTGCCTTTATATACTCTTCCTTCAATCTTCATTACTTCAATTCTCTTTCTTCTTTTTCTTGACTTTGCTACACCATGGAAGAACGAGGTGTTTCTATCCATAGCATTGGCAAACTTCGACCTCGACAATTGTTTCCAATAACATGCCTTCCTCTCATACCATTTTTCAGCAAGTATTCGCAATGCTCTTCCTCTAGCCAAAACGCATTCGTTTGCCTTCCCCATCTCAGTTAGCTCATCAACCTGCTCAATCTCCTTCTGAAGATACTAATTTTGTAAACCCCAACAAATTAGTAAGCCAAGTTACGGGATTAATTCTAAAGTTTCACTGAAATATTTGGGTTCAGTGGGTTTTTTTCCCAAGCAAATAGGATACGCCGTCAGCCTGGACCGCGCCGCGAACTGAACTGTAAATTCAATTAACGGTACCGGCTTAGCGTCGACGGGGACAAAATAAACAAAATGCGAGTATACGAGAATGACCACAAAAATATTTAGGACGCGAACACGAACACATTCGCTAAAAGTTTGGCCCGGAATGGACCAAACCGCGAAATTACCAAAATGCCATTAAAGGGTGGCACTTCAAAAACACACCAGCTGCCCAACTCTTCATTCATTCTTCAAATTGCTGAAGACATGAAAGAGAGAGAATAGAGTAGGCGTGCATGGTGGTGGTGGTGGTGTCCATGGTCACCCTCCACTTCCGGCTGCCATAACTCTTGATCCGGAGCTCCGATTGACGCACCGTTTGTGGCTACGCGAAGCTCTTTCCATGCTCTTCGATTCTATACCTCATTCAAGGTATGGTTTTCGAATTTCTTTACTCACTTATCCATTCCAATCTTCTGAGCTTATGAACCTTGAATGCCTTGTGTTTTCGAGGTTCTTGTTGATTCTTGAAGATGATCTAGCTCAAGTAGGAGTTAAGACTCATCATTCTTTCCGTTGAAGCTAAGGTAATTGCAACCACTACCTTGTTCCCATCATTTGTGAACCCCAAGTTCATGTTGTTTGGGTGATGTTGTGTTCTTAGGTGTTAATGATGCTAGTAGAGGTCAAAGGTGGGATGATGATATACTGGCAAGCTTGTTTGAGCTTGGAAACCAGGTACGGTTTAGGATTCGTTAATATGTAAGTTAATCTAGCATGATAGGCTGGGCTAGTGGCCTTAGAATGACCTTAAACATGCTGTGATTTGATGAGAAATGTGCCATTGTGATGTTGTGCTCATGCTTGAGTTACATGCATGTTTGATGATGAACTATATGTGATGTGATTGTGTTGATTTTTGATAAAATGTGGCCTAGGAAGTCGAAATTAATGAAATGAAATGATTTGAGATGAAAAGCATATGGTATGCTGTTGAAAATGATGGTTTAAGATGATATGATTTCGTTGGAAATGTGTTGGATGAATATGGTTTGGTTTGGTTGAGATAAACTTGGCTTTCAAAATTGTTTTCTGCAGAATTTACTGCGTTAGAATCGATTCTCCTCTCCAGGGAATCGATTCGGATGTCCAGGATTGCTTGAATCTATGAATTTCTGGCACTGCGAATCGACTCTGTTCATAGCCGAATCGATTCATTTGTGGACAGAAACGATTCGCAGGGTGCCAGAGTCGACTCGAGGCTTTGAAAAAATTGAAGCAACTTTACCAAACGTTTTTCGAGTCGATTCGGGTTGGGTGAGAATCGATTTATTTTTGGACAGAGGCTAAATGTTTTCAAAATTGACAATTAGAATCGATTCTTGGAGTCCTGGAGTCGACTCGCCCTACCCAGATTTCCAAACTCAGATTTTCTAAGTGTTGAGAATCGACTCGCATGCCTCGTGAACTGTAGAGGTTAATATCCACTTCCTAGTGTTCCACTTGATTCTATTCATTGCAGTTTATGTATGAATGGATGACTTACGCAAGCTAGGTGATATGGCGGGTTTGAAAACTGGCGTGACCTGCCTAGAATCTTGTGGACTATCAGACGTAGTGGGTGCACATGAGGGGCCTTCGGGCTAGTGTCTCGGCCCACGGTGAGTGCACATGAGGGGCCTACGGGCTAACGTCTCGGCTCACCAAGCAAGTGCACATGAGGGGCCTACGGGCTAGCGTCTCGGCTTGCTTTGGAGGGATAAGGGTATATCAACTGAAACCCCCAGATATATATAAATGATAAAGGAACGTAAACGTTCAGGGCATTGGATAGGTTGTCCCCGGGAAGTGCGTTCGATAGTGGTCCGGGATATATACTGGACCGGTTGGGAAGGCTAATACAACCGACCGGATGAGCTCATCTTAGCCATAGGACAGGCATACATCATATGCATTTGCTCGACATTGTTTGGGTGTGCCTACTTGCCATTGTATCGTGATTGCTGTGTGCTTTTATGTGACTGCTTGCTAATGTCTGTGTTTGTGTTCTCGAGTCAATCTTAAGTATGAGGTTAGAGGAAGAAAAGGTGAATTGTGGTATCGATACAAATAATGGATAGGGGTATGAGTTGAACGAATGGTCTAAGTATAATAAGTAAGTAACCAATGAAGCCCCCCTTCTAGTGAAAATAGGAGAGTGTGGCATGATACGTTTGGCGAGAATTTTATGGTAAAACAAGAGTGATGAGTAGGATTGCCTCGTGTGATCTTGCTAGCTTACCTTACGTAGTTTCGGCACCTTTACCGTACTGAGAATCCAGTGGTTGGGATTCTCACCCTGTATTATTCACATGTTTTTCAGATTACAGGTTCACATTTCTGGAAGACAGGCGAAGCATCGAGCATGGTAGGTCCATAGGTCGTTTCTCCGCTGCATCGGTTTTAGTTTTATATGTGTATGGAGACTTAGGAAACTATGTATATAGAGTCATGTACTGCATGTATAATAGCCTAAGCTTCGCATGCTAGGAGTCAAGTTGATGAACCAATTGTACACACTTACCTATTATCTATTTATGATGAAAAATTTCTGTAGTAAAGGTATATGGCTCTACTTTATAAGAATTTATAGGTGTTCTAGCTGGTTTAAAAGGTGGTCCGTATTGACGGACATGTATGTTGAAAGTGTCGTGATAGCTTAATATTGGTTAACCGCGTCCGCGGTGCGGCTAGTCAATATTGGGGTGTTACAAATTTTCTGTTTGATGACTCCAAATTTCTCTTTATTCCACGCCCTCAATGGATTTTTCAGTAACTTCAGCTTCCTATCAAACTTCACCTCCCCCATTTTCTTCCATTCTTCCTTTACTATATCTTTAAAACCACCATACAGTAACCATGAATCAAGAGACCTAAAAGGTTTAGGTCCCCAATCCAAGTCATCCATACAAAACAGAAAAGGGCAGTGGTCCGAAAGAGACCTGTTCAAACCCTTAAGGTGTAAGTCCTCAAAAGTTGAAATCCACTCTGCATCAATCAGAATTCTGTCAATTCTGCTACAACTACGTCCACCATACCACGTAAATTTCCTCCCAACCAGCTCAACATTAATAAGCTCATTCATTTCAATCCATTCTTTAAACAGAAGGCTACTCTGGGACACCCCGAGTTATCCCTGAGAGTTGTAAGTGGATAGACTCCGACGTCTTAGGTGCTAAGTCCATTGTCGATGACGAGTTTGTTAAGTCCTTCAATGAACACTATAGCTCGTGTGTAGGTAGTGTAGAGGGGAATAGGTATCGAGTTGTTTCCCCTGACCCCGAAGATCGGGTTTGTCATGTTGACTTGGATAATGAGAGTTGCATATTTGTGTACGAAGCTATTTTTACCAAGGTGGGCATCCGACTTCCTTTTACCGACTTCGAGATTGAAGTCTTGAAAGGGTGTGAGATAGCTCCATCTCAGATCCATCCCAATTCGTGGGGGTTTATTAGGGGTTTCGAGGTCATCTGTCAAGAGTTTGGATTTCCAACTTCTTTAGCTATGTTTCACCACCTTTTTAAGTTAACCAAACCATTTAGCAAGGAGAAGCAGCAATGGCTGTCTTTCCGAGCTAACCAGAATATGAAAGTGTTCGAGATGTTAGAAGAGTCGGTGAGGGATTTCAAGTGTCTTTATTTCAAAGTCGTTCCCCAAGCCGGCACAAGTCCTTCCTGGGTAGACGGGGAAGGTGAACATTGGTTCCCACTGAGTTGGAATGAAGAATGGGTAGATCCTAAAGTGGACCGTGAGGACTTGAGTGAATCTGAGTTGCTTTTTGTTGATACGTTGAGTGACTGTTGGGGAAAGAAACCCCATTTGCCAACTCGGCAGCTACTCACTCAATTGTCTGCATACATTCAAAAGGACATTCTAGGTAGGTTTATTTGCTTTATTCACATTTGATTCTTGGTCGATTTTTTTATGTGCTTAACATGCTGTTTTTCTTGGATGTTTGTTTTACAGAAGTTATGTCAGGCAAGTCGAGTGTGTACGATAAATTCAAAGCTCGCTTGCTGAACAAGTCCAAGAAATCGGCAAACGTAGTCGGTACAGGTAGCGGATCAAGCAAGCCGACCTCTTCGGAGCAAAGCATTCCGACGTCGTCTGCGATCTCGGACTCAAGCTCGGCAAAAAAGCCAGTGCGGCTCCATCTCCTTCTATCCAGAGTGCTCAGGAGGTCGAGAGAAACAAAGAACCTCCTCAATCTCAGAAACGCAAAGCTCCTGAGCCCAAGTACGGTCATATCAATAGCAAGGAGTTCGACCACGCTGGGTTCGCTCAGGAGTATCTCCTTGGGGAGAATATTCGAATCCCCATGGATGGGGCAAACTTCATGGATGGGGAGAATATTGTTCCTGAAGGCGAGGTCGACAAACTTCGAGGTCGGGTTAAAGTGGTTGAAGCTGAAAAACGTGTGATTGAGGGGGAGAAGTCTGAATTATCCTCCAAGGTCACACGTTTGGAAGCCCGCTTGGCCTTAGAGACGCAAGATCTCATCGCAGCTAGGGAACTGTGGTCAAAATTGGAGAAGGAAAAATCGGAAATGGAGGAGAAGTATAAGAAACTCTATGTCGAGTACAAGCTGAAGGTCGAAAGCCATCAGAGACTCGAGGTCGACCTGTTGGCCGCCCAAGAAACGTGCAACAAGTTTTCTGCCGACGCGATGTTGTTGGCCGAAGAAGTGACTATCAACTTGAAGGAACAAATTAAAGTTCTACTTCCCGACTTTGACAGTGACCAAATCGGTCCGGACCACAAAGTTATTGATGTGATCATCATTCCTTCTGAGCCACCTAGTGAATAGCAGCCAGCTCCCGAGGAAGAGGAGAACACGCCTGTGCCGATCTCTATCATAATCCCGACTCCAGAGGTTGCCCCGACTTCCGAGAACGTGCCCATATCAGAGAACTTGCCGGAAGTCCAGCCAACGATGTCGAATCCTCCTCCAGCTCCTCCTTGCTGATCGTCGAGCATTTCGATTTACTTCTTTATTTTTAGCTTTCTTATTTCAGATTATTGTAGAATTGATTTCCTTTTGAGAAGAAACTTGCACTGTCGTAGAATATTTTTGTTGAACCTTAGTTATTTGCGTAGTTTTAATGCACTTTTATGTTTTTTTTATAACATTTTGTGCTAAATCTGGGTTATTTTTAAGTTAATTATCTCAATTTCGGACCTCGTCGCTTTTCAATATTATATATTGTTTGCGCTTTTTCGAGCTTGAAATTGGATATGTCAAACTTCTCGTTTAAAGGATTATAAATCACTAAGTCAATGGAAAATATTGTAGATGGCAAACGATATTTCATAACTTAGAAATATTTACATTGCGTGCATAGTAGCAATTATAAACATGTAAACAAGTAGGTAATGCAAAGTCGAAATAAACATAGATAACACGAAGTCGATATACACAAGTAGGAAATAAACGACTTGTAGGTACTAGTCCCCACTTTAGTGCCTCGTTAAAACCCTGTGGGAAAAACCGAGAAGTCGGAAAATAGAGTACACCAGGGAATGGAGATGTATTATTTAGGAGTAGTACTTTTTCATGTTGCAAGCATGCTACGACCGTGGGAGGTCGGCTCCCTGCAGAGTTGATATCTTGTAATAACCTTTACTGAGTACCTCAACAACTCGGTAAGGACCTTACCAGTTCGCTACCAACTTCCCTTCTCCAGGTTTTGGAGCTCCTATTTCGTTCCTTATCATCACTAAGTCGTCCCTGAGGAAAGCTCTTCTTATGACTTTCTTGTTATATCTGACCGCTACTCGTTCCTTTAGGGCAGCCTCACGCAGTCGCGCTTCTTCTCGAACTTCTTCTACAAGCTTGTGTTCTGACTTGCATACCTCAGCATTGTCAGCTTCGCAGTAGAAGGTGGCTCTTGGACTTTCGAACTCGACCTTTAGTGGAATCATGGCCTCCATTCCATAAGCCAACCTGAATGGGGTTTCGCTAGTTGTAGATTGTGGGGTTGTTCTGTAGGCCTACAAGACATGTGGTAACTGCTTTGCCTATGCCCCTTTGCTTCATCCAATCTTCTTTTCAAACCTCTCAAGATCACCTTGTTTGCAGCCTCTGTCTGACCCTTTGCTTGAGGGTGCTCAACAGAGGTAAATTGATGCTTAATCTTCAACTCCGCGACCAGCTTTTGAAAGGTTGAGTCTGTGAACTGCGTACCATTGTCGGTGACAATTGAGTGGGGAACTCCGAACCTAGTCACCACGTTCTTTCATAAGAACTTCATGCTTTGTCTGGCAGTAATGGAAGAAAGTGGTTCTGCCTCGATTCACTTCGTGAAGTAGTCGATCCCGACTATGAGGTATCTTATTAGCTGCCCTGGAGCTAGGGGAAAAGGACCCTGCAAGTCGAAACCCCACGTGGCGAAAGGCCAGGGGGAAGTCATGTGTATGAGTTCTTCAAGAGGAGCAACGTGGAAGTTGGCATGAGCTTGGCATGGTGGGCATTTCTGCACATAGGAGGTCGCATCCTTCTGCAAGGTCGGCCAGAAGAACCCGGCCCTTAGAACCTTCTTTGCTAACGACCGAGCTCCGAGGTGGTTGCCACATATCCCACTGTGAACCTCTTCTAACACATCGCCGACCTTTGACGTCGGCACACACTTCAGCAATGGGGTCGAGAAGCCCCTCTTATACAAGACTCCTCTTACCAAGGTATATTCTTGGGCTATCCTAACAAGGAGCCTTGCTTCTTTATCATTCTCGGGAACGAGGTCGAACTTCAGGTAGTTTACGATCTCTACCATCCATCCGAGCTCTTGTCCCGAGATGGCCAACACCTCGACCTCGGAGGACTATTGATTGATTGATGGAGACTGCAACTTCTCTTGAATTAAGCTCCGATGCGAGCCATCTGGTTTAGTGCTTGCTAACTTGGATAGGGCGTCCGCCCTGTGATTCTCTTCTTTGGCGATGTGTCTAACTTCCACATCTGCAAATTCCTTCATCATCTGTTGGGTGGCCTCCAAATACTTCTTCAAGTTCGGGTCTTTAGCTTGAAACTCACCATTGATCTGGGAAGTGACAACTTGAGAGTCGTTGTAGACCACCACCCTCTTTGCACCTGCCTCTTTTGCTATTCTTAGCCCTGCCAAAACAGCTTCGTACTCAGCTTTGTTGTTGATGGCTTTGAAACCGAACTTCAGAGAAACCTCCATACTCGTCCGTTGGTCAGTCTCCAGGATAATCCCTGTTCCACTGCCCGACTTGTTGAAAGAGCCGTCTACATAGATCGACCAAGTGGCCGAGTTGTTGGTTTGCACCCCGGTGTTCTCCACAACGAAGTCGGCCAAACACTGTGCCTTTATAGCTTTCCTGCTTTCATAAGATATGTCGAACTCAGTCAATTCAATCGCCCACCTCAGTATTCGACCTGCTAAGTCGGTTTTTTGAAGAACATTCTTGATCGGTTGTCTAGTTCGGACTTGTATCTTGTGAGCTTGGAAGTAGGGGCGAAGTCTCCGAGATGCTAGGATCAGAGCAAGGACCACCTTTTCAATCTTCTGGTAGTTGAGTTCAGCTCCTTGAAGCACCTTACTAGTAAAGTAGACGGGATGTTGACCCTCTTCATCTTCTCGGATCAAAGTTGAAGCTACTGCTCGATCCGAGGTAGCCAAGTATAAAATAAGGACTTCCCCCTCACGAGGTCGGGACAAAATTGGTGGGGTTGTCAAGAAATCCTTGAAGTGTTGGAAAGCAGCTTCACACTCCGCAGTCCATTCAAACTGCTTCCCCTTCTTCAAAACAGCAAACAGGGGTAACGACCTTAACGCAGATCCGGCCAAAAACCTTGAAAGTGTTGCCAACCTGCCATTCAACTGTTGAACCTCCTTCAAACACGTGGGACTCTTCATACTCAGAACTGCCGCACACTTGTCCGGGTTTGCCTCTATTCCCCTTCGAGTTAACATAAAGCCCAGAAACTTCCATGCGCCCACAGCAAACGCACATTTGGTGGGATTCAACCTCATGTTGTGCAACCTGATAGTCTCCAAAACTTTAGACAAGTCGGACAGTAAAGCTTCCTCCTTCTTGGTCTTTACCAACATGTCGTCCACGTAGGCTTCCATGAGAACCCCCAAGTATGGTTTGAACACCTCATTCATCAACCTTTGATAAGTCGCCCCCGAATTCTTGAGTCCGAATGGCATAACTATGTAACAGTAGTTTGCCTTCGGGGTGATGAACGAGGTTTTCTCTTGATCTGGTGGGTACATCGGAATCTGGTTGTAACCAGAATAAGCGTCCATGAAGCATAGAAGTCGGTATCCCGACGCTGAATCCACCAAGGTGTCGATATTGGGAAGTGGATACGGGTCCTTGGGGCAGACCTTATTCAAGTCGGTATAGTTCACACACATTCTCCACTTTCCATTTTGCTTCTTCACCAGGACGACATTGGCCAGCCACTCCCGGTACTTTATTTCCCTGATGAAACCAACATCCAATAGACTTCCGACCTGTTCCTCGATAACTCGATCTCTTTCATCGCTCATCTTTCGCCTCCTTTGTTGCACAGGTCTCATTCCTGGGTAGACAGACAGCTTGTGACTCATGAATTCGGGATCGATCCCTGGCATGTCGGAGGCCTTCCACGCGAACAAGTCGGAATTATCTCTTAGCAGCTTCACCAAGTTGCTCTTCAAGTCGGATGGAAGGGTTAACGAGATCTTTGTGGGTTTATCAAGAACATCTCCAATTTGCACATCCTCTGAGTCTCCCTCTGGCTAAGGTCGGAAATCCTCCCTCATTTCTGGCCTTCCGAGTTCTATCACATTGCATTGATCCGACTTCCTGCCTCCGACTTGGTCCAGGCTTTCATTGTGGCACCTCATGCCTATCTTTTGGTCTCCATGGACCACTGCCACTCCACTCCTTGTAGGAAACTTCATGCACAAGTGTGGGGTCGAAACCACTGTTCCCAATTTGTTGAGAGTTCTCCTTCCGATCAAGGCATTGTAAGCTGATGGGGTGTTTATCACTATGCAGTCAACCATGATAGTCTTGCTCACATTTCCTTCGCCAAAGGTAGTATGTAGGCTGATGTAGCCCAAAGCCTTGATGGGCTCCGCCCCCAAGCCAAATAGAGCATCTGGATATGCCCTAAGTTCAAACTTGTCCAATCCAAGCTTATCGAAAGCCGACTTGAACAGGATGTCTGCCGAGCTACCTTGGTCGATCAACGTCCGATGAAGGTTGGTATTTTCAAGGACCATTGTTATCACCACCGGGTCATCATGTCCTTCACGAACTCCCCGAGCATCATCAAAATTAAAAGATATCTCTGGTAGATTCACAAAGTCTTTTTTCCTCCCAACATGGTATACTTCTTTCAAGTGTCTCTTTCTGGACGACTTGGTTAATCCCCCACCAGCAAAGCCACCAGAAATGGTATACACATTCCGACGTGGGGTGTTGCTACCTTCGCCCTTGTCGTCCGACTTGTCCTCCCTGCTCCTCTTCTCAGGTCGCTCGGATCTCCTTGGCTCCAGATATTTGTCCAACTTGCCATCCCTGGTGAGTTGTTCTATGGCATTCTTCAAGTCGTAGCACTTGTTGGTGTGATGTCCATATAATCTATGGTACTCATAGTAGTCCGACTTGCTCCCTGCTGACTTGCCTCGGATCGGCCTCGAGGTAGGTAGCTTCTCGATGTTGCAGATGTCTCGGTAAACCTCCACCAAAGACGTCCGCAACGAAGTAAAGGAGTGGAACTTTCGGACCTTGGGGAAATCACGATCAAATTCTTGTCTTCCATCCTTGTTTTTTCTATTCTCGACTTCCTGAGATGAACCTACATTCCGAAGTCGAGTTGCTTCCTCCATGTTGATATACTTCTCAGCACGTTCCTAGATTTTCACAATAGAAGTCGGATGCCACTTGGACACAGACTGGGAGAATGGCCCATCTTGAAGTCCGTTCACGAGCGCCATCACTACAACTTCTGCAGGCAAGTTGACGATCTCCAAACACGCCTTGTTGAAACGCTCTATGTAGGCCCTCAAACTTTCTCCTCCACCCTGCTTCACCCCAAGCAGGCTAGGAGCATGTTTCGATTTCTCCTTTTGAGTTGAAAAGTGGGTCAGGAATCCCCTGGCCAGATCATCAAAACAAGCAATGGACCTCTCAGGTAAGTTGTCAAACCAGTGTTGCGCAGCCTTGGTCAAGGTGGTTGGGAAGGCTTTAGAACGAGTTGCGTCTGATGCTCCAGCCAGGTACATTCGACTTCGAAAGTTGCTGAAGTGGTGCCTCGGATTGGAGGAACCATCATACAATGCCATCTCCGGACACTTGAAGTTCTTCGGTACCTTTGCATGCATTATCTCCTTCGAAAAGGGATCTCTAGTTGTGAACAACAAGTCGGAATGGTGGGGTGTTGCCTTACCAACTTCATTCTTTTTCAACTCGGTTTCTATCTTCTTTAACTTTTCTTCTGTCTCCTTCATCCAGGCCTTCTACTGCCTGAGTTGCTCTTCTACCTCCATCTGTCGAGCATAGTTGCTTTCAAGTCGGTCTAAATGTCCTAACTGCCCAGTAACAATTCCCATGATGTCATAGGCACTCCTTGGTTCTCGGTTGTTCCTCGGAATGTGGACCTCTGAAGCTATCCGTCGTTGAGACGGAATCTGGGAAACTGCACGTCGGGGGGACGGGACCCGTGAAGTTGCATGTAGTGGGGATGGTTCTTGAGTAACCGTCCGTCGAGGATATGGACGACGGGCGGATGTGGCCTGATTTGCAGCACTTCCCCTACCATTGTTTGACTCCGTGTTTGAAGCCGTGTGCCCGTCCTCCCTCGGTGCGGGCTGTCGATTGTTGACGGGTGGTTCCGCCATCAAGAGAGCAAAACGCCGAGTTCCCCGGCAACGACGCCAATGTTATGAGAGGAGCTCAGAAGTATGCTTCCTAACAAGTCCAAGGTGAGCCTCCAACAGCCTCCACTGGAACAGGTTGGGGGGTGTACCTGCAAGGCACTCTGATGCCTAAATCAGTAAGAGTTTTAGCAGGTGGTAAGATGTAGAAATTGGGTAAGTGTTTGATACATGATCATGTGGCCTTACGGTTATATTTATAGGATGTCTTCTACAGACGGTTACGAGCTGTAGGTGATTGTGGGGCGGTTTCTTCGGCCATGTGAGCAAACTGCCCCTGAGTGGCTTGAGTTGCCTTTCCTGAGTTGTAACTTCCTCTGACCTTGCCCCAAGTCGGGTTTACCGTCTCTGTGAGGTTCGAGGTCGGGATGTGCCCAAAGTCGGCACAACTTCTCTACGAGGTGTACAGGTCGGCCTATGTGTAGTGGGAGATTACCACACAAGTCAGGAGACTACGTACACAAGTCGGGTGATGTGGGCTGCTTATTACGGGTTGGGCTTTGATCCTAGGCATAATGGGCTGGTATGAACAGATTTCATTTCTTATAATGTTTGATTTATATAATTTTTATTTAAAATGTGTAGTTGCTTTAGTAATAGGTTTATTTAAGTTACATTATTTTAGATTATTATTAATAGATATATTTATAAATATAGATATAATTATTTAATATTATATTTAGTTTATTTTAATAAAAATATTTATTATTTTTTAGTTTAGATCAGTTTTAATAGTGAATTTGGTAGAATATTTATTTAGCGATAGAGATTAGGTCAATTTTAATTTAAAATATTTAGAATAATATTTATAATAATGTTTATTTAAAGTAGAGTATATTAGTTTATATTTAAAATGATTTGAACATGTGTATAAAAATGAATGTTCTAGCATGATTGTCATTGAGATATTTTAGATTAGTATAATATTTAAGTAAATTTTATCTATTTGTTTTTGAAGTTAATGTCATTTTTTTTTACCACGGTTATACCATCCTATGGATGTCTTTGTATTAAAATGTTTGATCATCCATACTATCCTATTAGACGTCCTTGGCATTACGCCTGGCTACCAAATATTTGTTCCCGATTCTATTACTATGCTAAAAAAAAGACACAAAAATTAAAAAAAAAACTATTTTAAAAAGAAAGGATGCGTACAAGATTAAATACAAGTTTACTTTTAAAAATAAAAATATACAAGTTTATTTTTGTTTACATTTTTTTTAAAGCCATGAAAATAGGAGGAAAAAAAAGGAAGAAGGACATTTTTTGTATTTTAATTAACAAATTAAGGACAATTTTAAAAGAAAATTAAACTTTAGAAATGATTTTAAATTTAAAAAAAACTTCGAAACGACTTCAATTTTTTAGTGAATAATAAATTAAAATCAATTCTAATACAATAAAAATCAATTTAAAACATATAATATGCTTATTAATTATATTATAATTGTAATTTAATTTCATATATCTTACTTACTTAAATTTAAAATAATAATCAACATATTAAATATTCTTTAAACTCAACAAATTAAACTAATAAATATCAATTATCAAAATATATAAATTAAGTAATCTAATAAAATTTTCTATTTTGGCTCATAAAATAAAAACTCAAACATTCGACTTAATTAAATTGAATTATTAAATCCTTACTATTTTTCAACTATTAAAGATATTATTATAAACATACAAATAGCTCAATTATAATAGATACAAAATAAAATAAAATAAGAACTTAATTAGATTTTAAACCTAAGTCATCAAAGAGCTTATCTAATTACATTTAATTAAAATAATTTATAAAAATATATATACTTGCACAAATAAACTTATATTATAATAAAATTACTAAACTTATTATTTTAAATATATTGATATATAGTCATAATATATAAAGAAACATACAAGAACCTAAATCAATTTAAATCAAATTAAATGAAAAGAATTTACATAATGATAATAATTTATGAAAATATATATCTTATTTAATAAAATAAAATATGAGTAAATTTATAATTAAATTACCAAATTTTGGGATTCCACCACCATATTTCCTATTGAATTTTCGTGGTAACTTCTGCAATGGCAATGAAAATTGTTCACCATCATAACACAAAGTGATGATTATATATAAGTGACAATTTGGGAAAATCACTTTCTATGAAGACAACATATGAAAAATGCCAAAGAAATCACAGTGTCTCTCATGGTAATTTGTTTTTGTTTTTTATTTTTATTAAAAAAAAAAAATCTTAACTCTTCACCTAAACATCACTCTTCAACATAGTATTACCCTTTTTTCAGTTCTCAGTATACAACAAACATGCACATTAAACATCCATTTAATGATAACAAAGGAGAATAAAATTCAAGAACTCATTAAAGGAACCACAGAGTGCAAGAGCATAAGATTGTGTTATAAAGCAAATTATTTAAGAACAAAAATTACTAACATACATATACTACATGAGTCACTACACATTTTCATGGACTAGGTTCATAAATGCAACAGTTTTAACAAGGTGATAAAACATGAAATAACTTTGGAAACATCATTGGACACGGTAGGAGTTTGATTTCACAAAAGAGAAACAAACATTTTAACAAAACTACTTAGTTAAAAAGCTCTTAAAGTTTTTCTAAAGGATTAACAAATGACTGGCTCGATAAATATGAACTTTGAGCACTTGATCTTTTTCTTTTACGAGCTCAAAGATATAAACATCTCCAGCTTTTAAATTACCGGCAACAGCAAAAGCGTGCCAACCGAGGGAGATATAAGCAGCACGATATGATGGATAATAGAGCAACTTCACCGGCAGCAACTTGCTTTCCATCCTTATGTTTATATTCACCTTCTTCTTCATAGAATACTTTGTGAAGAAGGGAATTGGTATGGCCTGGATCACAAATATTTTCATCATCATAACCATCATTTGAACATAATCACAATTTGTGGTAAGTGTAACAGACAAATGTATATACTTACAGCAACTTTTTTCAATATAGTAGGATGTGTTATTTTGATCATGAAAAAGGGGTTTTCTGACTTGAAATTCTCAGCTGCTTTCAGAGATCGAAACCCGTCGGACCGAGACTTGAAAGCTGGCTCCAATATATATATTATAAGAAAGAAAGTTGTTATATCCGTCTATGAAGTACGTGAAAACAGAAAAACATTACTTAACTACATTTAAGCCATAACTAATATAATTTGCCAGAGAATGAGCCTTTGGTGTTATAGATGTTGCATGGTAGAGAGTGAGATTTATGATCTTATTTTATTTTCTTTATTATAATACTAGCGAGAGCCCGCGCAATACGTGGGGCAAAAAATATAGACATTAGGTAGTGATAAGGTGAATTTAGTTAAAATGAAACTGGAGTTATTATTAACATATATTTGGACATGAAATATGAAAGATGATATGGAAAACATTCAATAAGTTATGAAAATTTAAAGTTGTGGCTAAATGAAAATAATGCTACTTAAATGAAAGACAAAATTAAATTTAAAGGTGCATTTCGTTAAACTGTCATTAAAGATGCAGTGTAAATAGCATATATAAAGTTCAAGTACCGTAGTTAAGTAATTTACATCAGAGTCACATTAGAGCATAAATTTCAAGAAGATAACTTTTGCAAATTAGTTTAACCGAAGAAGAACATTCATTTCCTAGCAAGCGACCCACGCTTGTGTTTGATATTTTAAGAAGAAGACCTTCGTCTCCGTAGCACCAAAAAGGTGAATACAAAAAAGGTGATACAAATATCTTCTAGGGCTCTAGTGAAAAGCTCTAGTGAAAAGTTCTGCTAGGGTTTCGTCTCAAAAAGAAGACCTTCTTCTCCGTAGCACCAAAAAGGTGAAGACGAGAGAGGAAGTAGATCTTAATCAACCATCCCAAGACATGGATCTCGTGGGCACAAATTCTCACAATGTTTCCCCAAAGGTGTCCTATAAGGACTCACTTTTGGTCTCTCCCAGTTCTAATACAAAAAATTGGGATGTTGCACTCGTCGATGTTGACGAGAACGAGCCTAATCCTAAAGATAAATGGTACAAGGAAGCTGATCCTCTACCCACAGAGGATAAACCCTTTGATCCGTGTCCCACCATTCTGGTCTCGAAGGAGGAGTTCGATGATTGGTGTAAACCATGGCGTGCTGCCCTTATTGTGAAAGTTCTTGGGAAGAGGGTTCACCTTGCTTTCATGGAACAACACCTTAACCGTGATTGGATTAAAAACGGTAAAATTAATGTTATTGATATGGATAGTGACTACTTCTTAGTTCCTTTTACAGATGAGGAAGACTACAATCACACTTTATTGGAAGGACCATGGATGATTGCTGGGTACTACATCATCGTCCAAAGATGGAGACCTTTCTTCCTCTCGTCGGCTAACATGGTGAACAAGGTTGCTGTTTGGGTTCGGATTCCGAAACTCCCCATTGAACTGTATAATCCCAAATTCTTATGGAGGGTTGGCTCTGCAATCGATACCATGCTTAAGATCGACAAAACTACCTCCATCCACTCGAGAGGAAGGTTTGCTCGTATTTGTGTCGAGATCGACCTTGCCAAACAACTCATTCCTCGTATCTCCGTCCTGGGTATAACGCTCAACGTTGAGTACGAAGGGCTACATTTAATATGCTTTTCTTGTGGGAAATATGGCCACCGTTCAAAGCATTGCATTGATCATCCATCAACATCGGAACCCCCACCGGAAAACCCCTCGGCAGAAACTGGAAATGGGTCAGAGAATAATCAGGCATAGGATCAAAATCCCAATAAGGAAACTCATGATTCAAATCCTGCCAAGGATACGCATGAAACTCCAGATTTTGGGCCGTGGATGATGGTCAAGCATCAATTACGGAGGAATAATGAAAGCTTGAATCTCGTGATATGGAAAAATGCACCATCAAAGGAGTATCATTCAAATCTGGCAAGGAATAATTCCTCGGCTCGTGATAATGGTTCCAGATTTGTCGCTCTAAATGGCGAAGATTCTGAAGATTCGGAAGAAGAAGCAGCCATGCAGGAAGATGTTCCTATTAATGAGTCTTCTCAACCTAAAATCATGCTTAGTAGGCCTAAGATTTGAGAGCCCAAAAAGCCTAGTAAATCATTGTAGATCAACCAAATCCAGAAAAAAATCTTAAAGCCTGGAGCTGGGAAAAATCCTTAGGCCTATAAGAAAGGACAGGCCAACAATAGCCCAAATAATCCAAACAGAAACCCTAGGGGTAAGGGCAAGGTAACAGAAAATCTCTCTGCTTCCTCTGCTGCTACGAATGGTAATTCCAACTCCCATCCTTCCTCTTCATCAACTCGCACTGAAGAAATGAAGCAGAAGTGGAAGGATATGTTGGAAGACATTCGAAGACTCGAGAATGATCGTAATATTGCCCTTGAAGCCTCCCAACTCATCACCAATCCTCTCGAGAGTTTTGTTGTTAAGAATACCTTCTTAACACAGAATCCTCTATTCACCAAGATGGGCGAAGATTCTGGTGCTCCGAATCTGAAGATGGAGGTTGACAATATGAAGAACAAACCACCAGATATCAATATGATAGAGAAAACCTCTCTCAATAAGGCTTCGAGTCAGGTCACCCTTGACCAGAATAAATCGGCTTCTGGGACTAAATCCCAGGTTTGATTTTGTCTTTATGACAACCATCTACATCCTCCCTTTTTTGATGAATTTAATCGCCTGGAATTGTAGAGGTACTGGAAGTAAAGCTTTTATTTGCTACTCTCATTAGAGATCTCAAGAGGGAATTTGATGCTAGTTTTCTGATGTTGTTCGAAACGCATATTAGTGGGGAGAAAGGGCAGAGAATCAGAGACAAGATGAACTTCGATGGATGTGCTGTTGAAGATGCTAATGGCTTTTCGGGAGGTATCTGATGTCTATGGGATACAGCTAAATGGAAAGTTGATGTTATCTTGAAGCATAGGCAATTCATTCATATGGTCGCTCGTGGTGTTAACTTGATTCCTTGGGCTCTAACTACTATCTACGACAGTCCTCAGAAAATCAACCGCAGGGAGTTATGAAACCAGCTTCGATCTATTCACGCCAATAATAACGTGCCGTGGTGTTTGATTGGTGATTTATTATCTGTCAATAATAACCTGCCTTTCTTATTTTTTTTATCATACAAATATCTGAATTTGTTATAGACAGATATTTGAATATAAAATATGATAAAAAAAAATATTAAATGAGTTATGACAATTTAAAGCTATGCATAAATGTTTCTACATAATAAAAAGACAAAACTACAATTTAAAGCTATGACAAATTATTCTACATAATAAAAAGGCAAAACTAAATTTGAAATTGAATTAAGCAAAGCTAAATTTTTATTAAAAATGCAGTGTGAATAGAATATATAAAAATGAAGTATCATAGTTAAGTTAAAATAATTTAATAATTTATATCTTAAAATACGATAGTTACTTTTATATATTTTTCTTATAATTTTTTTTATTTTATATTCAACATCTAAAAATATTTATCTTAATTTCATTGTTATTTCAATTTTATCTCCATACATCTTTCTTATAGAATTATTTATTTAATTTCGTATTCAATATGTTAAACTATTTTGAATTCATTATATTATTCTTGTAATTTTTTAAAAATTCTCATTATTATATTATCTTTGTGTCTCGTACATTATCCTCTTTCATAATCATATCCATCTTTACCACTGGCATTATAATATTGGAAGATACCTTGCCGACTTGCCGTTGTTCTCTTCTCCTTTTTCCTTTTCTTCTCCTTCCAACTTTTTGTCATCATAGATAATTAACTACCATCATTGATTATTATTACAACTTTCACTTTTGTGAGTTTTGTTTAACATTTTTAGGCTAAGGATTCGGTAACCCTCTCTAGAGGGCACCGATAACCTCTCCAAAAATATTTATGAATTTGATCCCATATTAATTTATCATAATTTCTAAAATTTCCTAAACTTTTTGTAATTTTAGTTTATACCCCTTCTTCTTCCTCCAGTTTTTTTCTCTTTTTTCCCCTCAGACAGTGGCCTGTGGGCTGTGGCCTATGGTATGTGGAATAAGAAGTTGGGACTTTTGGCTCAATCATATGTAAGATTTCTAAGAACTCCCTTGCATCGCCAAAAGTCTCACACCTCATCTTAGCAATGGTTTTAATGACAATATTAAATTTTCTGAATGTGAGAGTTCAAACAAATTTATATGGTAAATGGAAGAAAAATGTAGGAAATTGATGACCTCTAGATGAGAACTCTTGTTAGGAATTTAGTTATTGCAAATGAAAATAAAACTGAAAGGGATCTTTGATCTTCTCTCGGCAACAATTTAGTATATGTTTGGTTTAGCGTTCATGCTTCTAAAAGCACGTTGAAATGCATTAAAAGCTGCACTAAATTTGTTTAGATAAATTTTTCTCAAATTGATTTTGGTTTCAAACGTGTGTTTGCTGAAACAACATTTTGTAGCTTTTGCTTTCAATTCTTAGCGTTGAGAATTGATTATAAAATTCATTCCCTCAGTTATCATTCACTTTATTCATATTCAAATATTCCATCTTCATTTGATCTCATCCTTTTTGTGACTTCTCTAAGTTTTTTTATTACATAATATCAATATCATGTTGATTTGCTTGTTCCATTCATTTGATACACACATTTCCTTCGTCTTCATCAATTACTATAAATTTCTTTCTTACATCGAAAGAAATATGTATATTTTTATTTGATTAATTTATGTGCATATATTGTTTGAGTATTTAAAAATTTTTATTATAATTATTGATTATACAAAGAGAAAAAAATTGGAAGACTATGGTTATATAAAAAAATACTAAGTGGATTATATATACACACGTTCATGATTTAATATTTGCTTATGATATGTATTTTGACTTACATGTTGGGCGTATTATTATAGTGGTGGAGTAATTTGTTAGGTGAGTTTAATAGATTGTATGTATAAATAGTTCATAATGTAATATAAATGATGCTTTAGGTGTCTAAATACATATTTCTAACAACAAGACAAATGCTACACAACCAGCATAATATTTACTTGTGACTAAAAAATTCAAATGCATCAAAAAGTACATATAATACACTAATAACTCAATTATGGTTGTTTTTTATGGTTAAGATAAAATAAACATGCTTGTCACTATACTTTTCTCTTCTAACGTTGTATTTGATGCATTTTATTATTATTTTTGTTAAATTTTAATAAATTTGTTTGCCTTTTATTATTATAATTTATAATTATTAGATATCACAATTATGTTTTTTTTTTGTGACAATTAATTGTGTATATATAATATTATTATATTATAATTTAAAATTCTGTAATATAAAAATGGTTAAAATAATATTAAAATTTTAATTTAATTTTTACTCTTTTGTAATTTCTCATCTAAAAATAATTTTGACTATTGTTATTCAAATATTATTTTATCAATTATAATCATTTTTAAGCCAAAGAATCCAAACACAAATTACGTTGAAACCAACTCAATTTTAATGAAAATCAATTCTAATATAATCAAGTTGAACTCAACCCCGGTTTGCAAAAGTTAAACCAAACACACACTTACACACTTAGTACTTGTTAGTTACTCTTTTCTCTGAAAGTTCATAACTTTGCGTTCTCCTTTCTTTCACTTTCACTTTGCCTCTGCCTTTACAATGATTATGTTACTTGGTATTAGTAAATATTTTTACAATGTTTCTTTTCTTTTCAGTATTCCATGACTTTTGTTGTTCTTGTCTGCTGTGTTTTACTCATGTTATTAATAATGTCTTAGTTTGAATTTCAACTTTGCTTTTATTAAAAGAGAGGTCTTGAAATTTTTACATAAGATAGAGTCAAAAGAACAAGCTCTTTATTCCACAGGCAATGGATTTGAAAAACAGAGGAACAAGAAGGGGGCGTAAACTGAAATTATGAAAAGATAAAGAAATTTTAAGAATTATGACAAATTAAATGTGGGGTCAAATTTATAAATAATTTTGGAGAGGTTACTGGTGCCCCTCTCTAGAGAGGGCTACCAAATCCTTTGCCAACATTTTAATCTATAAGAGCAACTCCAACGCCTCAGATGTTGAAGTCCTATTCTGACAAAAAGGGATGAGAAGATCAAATTGATGCATTCGAGTGATTGATATTAGTCGCTGCTTAAAGATCGATGTAACTTGGTCCCTCTGACCAAGCACTTACTTTTTACAATATTCGAATATAGAAACTTATAAATATTATAAAATTTTTATAAAAATAGTTATAAATTTTATTTTATCTTATCTTATTTATAAATAAATTTTTTTGTCTTCTTATTTATAAATTATGACTACACATTTTTTGTTGTTATAATTTCTTTTATTATTCTTCAAAGTTTTTCTATTTTTTCTAATAAAAATTTTACAAATATTTTTGTTATTATTTTTTTAAACCATTCAGGTTGTTCAACTATTTTTTGCTTGGACAAGATTAATTATATTGAATAGGCCCTTGATTTTTTTTTTTTTTTACAAAGAAACAAAGCAAAGAAAAGCCTAAGGGGCTAGATTATGCTGAACACGAGCCAGAATATCCACGGGGGGCGATAACCATTCCTTATAATCATGCTGAGCTGAGGAGGCACATCTTGCCATATAGTCTGTAATTGTGTTAGTCGAACGTTGAATAAGAGAAAGCTGCACTGACCAATTCCTTAAAAGAATGGTCTGGATCTTACAGACTAAGTCATATTCAACAGTTGAAGGACTCGATTCAAGCTGAATAAGCTGAAGGGTATCAAGACAATCCATCTCACATACAACATTCTTGTATCCCGCAGTCCAAACAAGATCAAGACCTTTCCAAATGGCAAAGAGTTCACACCTCAGGCTAGAAGTCGCCTGAATACTGCCAGAACTTCCCATAAGCCAACCTCCATCGGAATTCTGAATAACACAATCAAAAACAGCTAAGAAACCTTGAACGAAGAAACTACCATCACAGTTCAGCTTTACACAATTAGCATTAGGCGGGATCCAATCCAGTCTGAAGGCATTGGGCAAGGTGGATTGAGAAGCAGTAGAAAAGTACTCAAACTCACGAGAACTATGCCGCATAAAGCAATAATCTTGTCTAGACTCCACGGATCATTCGGAGAGAAAACATCATTATTCCTGTCGCGCCAAACCCACCAAATAACAGCACAGAACAAAGAGGCATTTTTATTACAATAAAATCTAATCCAGCTCAAAAAAGCACAAGGATCATTATTTAAAGGAGGAGAGAAACCAAATCTCTGCCAAATGCGCATAGCCTTAGAGCATAAGAAAAAACAATGCATAACAAATTCAACATCACCTGCACACCGAATACACACTAAAATGAATATATTCTTCAACTAAAATGAACATGCAAAATGGATGAAGGTCCTGCCGGTATTGTTTATGCTAAATGGAGCCTAGATAGTTGCCACATACTCGCCACATCAAATTTCCAATTTTGTTTGACAGTTTGGTCTTTGGTAAACACAGCCTGTGTACATGTGCTGATGTGCAGTGGCCAAAACATGCTTTTAAGAAAGTTCCTTTTACGAGAGTTAGGAAATTTGTAATAATTTGCACAAGGCTTGATTAAATGAATCATAGGATTTTATGTTCAAGAAACTTATGTTCTTTTGTGTTTGTTAGTTTTTTAACTTTGGGGCTAATTAAAGACAGTTCATAATGGTGGTGGGAGCTATATCAAATGCCAGGCTTACATGTTAGAGCCAATTTATTATACTACACCATGATAGAAATTTTATGTATTTTAAGGTGGCATTAATATAGTGTGTCAACTCAAATAAGTATTATTATTCTTATGTTGGTGGGAAAGTGAAATTGCTCCAATTTGTAAATGTAAGCATAATTCTATTAAAATTAACAATAATGCTACATATCCAAGCAATTTCACCAACCAAGCTCAATTAAGTATTTTTTACCCACTCTCACCTAAGTAGCGTGAAAATACGCGCCCCTCCTCTCCATTCAAAACGGCGCACTTCTCTCCCAATTTCTCAGCAACAACTCCTCCCCCTCCTCATCGTCCTCCTCCTCCTCTTCCTCCTTCTCCTTCTCCC
Source organism: Stylosanthes scabra (assembly GCA_036250425.1). Lineage (NCBI taxonomy): Eukaryota > Viridiplantae > Streptophyta > Magnoliopsida > Fabales > Fabaceae > Stylosanthes > Stylosanthes scabra. The sequence continues at coordinate 15,347 of JASCZI010241983.1, read as the reverse complement.
TGCTACTACGATGCCGCCGTCGCCGTCGCTGTCGCTGCCGTCGCCATCATTGCTACCACGACCATTTTCGTAATCATCCTCTTCTCCACTATTATGTTGTTGCTGTTGTTGTTCATGTTGCTTCTCCACTATTATGTTGTTGCTGTTGTTGTTCATGTTGCTGTTGTTGCTGTTGTTGATAATGATAATCAAAAACTGAATTGGATGTTCATGAAAACAGAAACGGAATTTTATATAAAACAGAAACGGAATTTTCATATAAAACAGAAACGAAATTTCCACATAAAAACTGAATTGAATTTTTACAAAAACAGAAACGAATTTGAAAGAAAAACAGAAACAAAATTGAAAAGAAAACAGAAACGGATTTGGCGCCACGTCTAGGCGTGGTCTTATTTACGCCCAGGCGTGACTTTGGGTCACGAAAACAGAAACAAAATTTTATATAAAATAGAAACGGAATTTTCATATAAACAGAAACGAATTTTCACATAAGAACTGAATTGGATTTTCACGAAAACAGAAACGAAATTAAAAGAAAAACAGAAACGGAATAGAAAAGAAAACAGAAACGAATTTGATGAATAAAACACAAATCAATATCTTCTGTTGTTGCTCTTCCTCCACCTCCTACCGCAGCTGCTCCACCACTTTCTCTTCCTCCTCATCATCATTTTCTTCTTCTTGTTCTTCTTCTCTTGTTGTTGCTGCTGCTGCTACTTCTCCACCTCTTGTCACTGTTGCTGCTCCTCATCCTTCTTTCTCTTAATCTTCTTGCCACTGTCTTCATCATCGTCGTCGCAGCCGCCGCCGCCGTCGTTATCGCTGTCATCGTGGTCATCGTCATCGCTACTGTCATCATCCTTCTCTTTTGAACACGAAAAAAAAAACTACAGTAATGAAGAGAGAGAAACTAGCGCATGTGTGGAGGAAGTTTGGTTGGACTTGGTTGGGAAAATCACTTGGATGTGTAACATTATTGTAAAATTAATTTGTCTCCAAACATTTTATTGATGACTTCTTTTGTAATAATATGGCTGTATTTACTTCTTCTTTTTTTTCCCTCTTATTTTGTCAATACAAAATTAGATTTATTTGATTCCAGTGATAATCAAGAAAATTCACTAAATTAACACAGGTTTGAAAAACCTCAATGTTAAGTGTTTGCAAGAAAGTATTTAAGGAGCTGCTGCTGCCTCTTCTCCAATTTTTTACTTAACCTCCCTCTCATAATTTTTCCTTCTGCCTATACTTCAACATGTGTGTGTGCTTCGAAGTTTCAATGTTGTTTAGTATTTCAATACTTTAAATTTTATTTGAAAGAACTTCTCAGTTTAATATCCGAAACATCTTAGATCTTTATCTCTCATATGTTTCATGTAGGAACTTATATTTGGTTGGCAAAACTCTGGTCAAACCGCAGACAGTCATATAAATAAATTTCTCAATGTCTACACTATTATTACCAAGAAATCAAAATTTGTTACCTTATTGAGTTATTGTACACAGCACAAACTAAACAGAGAAGAAAAAAACTATGTCTGGTCAACCATACTGTATGCTGGAATTTTCTGAATTCCGGCTTCCTTTATTTCCTTCCTTAGATCAAAAGCATGATTCCATCTTTCCTTCTCAGCATTAATGCTTGATAGCAACACATATTGTCCACAATGTTGCGTCTGCAATTTAAGCAGCTTTCTTCCTATTTCTTCTCCAAGTTCAATTGCTCCATGAATTCTACATGCACCCAAAAAAGCTCCCAATACAGACGCATCGGGTTCAAAAGGCATATTTCTTACGATGTCAGCTGCTTCCTGCAAATGCCCTGCCCTACCCAAAAGATCAATCACACACCCATAGTGCTCCATTACCGGTTCGACTTTGAAGTCGTTTGACATTGATCGAAACAACTCCAATCCTTCCGTGACAAATTTCCCTCGAGCACATGCTGTAAGAACTGCTACTAAGGTAATGCTATTTGGTTTCAACCCTTCCGCCTTCATCTTGTCAAACAAATCCAGAGCTTCTTTGTCCTTACCATTTGAAGAAAGTGAAGAAATCATTGCATTCCAAGTGCACACCTCTTTGGAAACCATTACTCTGAAGACATTAACAGAATAATTCAGACAACCCATTTTCCCATAGAGATCTATCAACGAAGTTTCAACAAAAACTCCCAAGCTAGCATTCACCACGAGATACCCATGCACTTGCTTACCACAATCAAGAGCTGGTTTACCACCTAAATTGGCACATGAAGAGATCACACTCACAAAAGTAGCCTCATTTGGCTTTAACAAACAATACAACACATCCCGGTGATGCATCATCTTCGAAAAAAACTGAACTGCAGCACCAAATTTCCCATTCAATGCGAAACCATTCACTATAGTTGTCCAAGATACAACATCCCTGCTTGGCATGCTATCAAAGAGCCACAAAGCAGTGTCTGTGTCCCCATTGGTGCACAAAGCATTGAGCATAGCATTACAAGCAACGAGGCCCTGCTGGGGCATTTCATCAAACACCTTGCGTGCATCAGCAATCTCATTCTTTCTTGCATAGAGGGCAACAAGGGTGGTCCCTATGAAGGGATCAGACAACACGCCGCGCTTAAAGGCCTGCGAGTGAAGGGCAGTGCCCAAATGTGGAGGGAAAGTAGCAGCAGCAGCAGCTTTGAGGATTGGAGGGAAAGTGTGGCTGTTTGGTGAAGCTTGGTTGGCAAGCATGTGTGTGAAAAGAACAATAGCCTTGTGTGTGAAACCACCACAATGGTAGCCCCTAATAAGGGCATTGAAGATTTGGGTGCCCTTCCATTTGAGGCTTGATGGTGCATTCGGGTTGTGAAGTAGGTAACCGTTGGTTATCAAAACTGAATGAATTTGCTTGATTTGTTTTGGTTTCTTGATGCAGAGTTGTGCAAGTTGCAGCAAACTCTCATGTGAATCACTCATAAGTCATAAGACTAATAATAATAATAAGTGGATTCCCTTTCTTTGAGGACAAAATTTATGTTAGTTTTACGCCCTTTCAGACCTCACTCATCCAAGTACCAAGTTAATGTTGTAGCGCTAGTGGTAGTTCGGTAAGATGAAACGGTGCGTTTAAGTATGTGTTGTGGTGCTGGCTATAAAAGCGAGGAACGGCGCGTTTTGGGGTTAATTTGAGTGAGAGTGTGAGAGTGATATTATTTTTGTGTGGAATGGACGCACTTGGTGGTCCTCAATGCGGGTTTTGGAATTGGAACCCATTCTCGAAGAAACCGAAGCCCTCTCGCTCTCAGCGCCGTCCTATTCGCTCCAATTCCGGTTCAACCGCCGGCCAGGGTTATCGATTTCCGGTTAAACAGGCTGTCACCGCCGCCTCCCTCTCCCTCACCGGCGACACAATCGCACAGATTAGAGACCGTTGGAGCAAATCTAAGTCTTCTAATAACCACATCAATGACCTTCAGGTAACTAGGTAGAGCGATTTTCATTTCGTTTCGTTTTTTTCCCCTTCTATTGCTTTCTTTAATTTTCTTCATTGACCTGAATTTTTCGTCTCTAGAGATTAGTCTTGAGAAGAAGTTTTATGTGAAGTTGATATGATTGGTTAAGCTTAGTCGCGAGTTATTAGTCTGCAATTAGCTGTTGTTGTTTTGAAATCATTTAGCTTGTTCTATTTTCAGATTTTTGAATGATTACAATTATTATTATAAGAAATCTTGTGCTTTGGCAATAAATAGTTTTTCTGAGTGCTATGTATGGTATAACACATGGTAGAAAATAGAATTCTCTTTGGCTCTTATTTTTCTCTGGTTTTATTGTTCTTATGGTTATTTATTTCACAATTATTATTATTTACAGAATAGATGAATACTATGGTTTCAAACTTATTGTATAAGTTGATTATAACATTTTTGCTCACGTCAGGGTTAATGCACTGTCTAACTAATTTCATCAAATTCACATAGGCAGTTTCATGATTTGAATGAATATAATACAAGATGGAATTTGAAATAAATTTATAAATCAATTACTATACCTGAAAATAACTTTTGGAATTGAAAATGATTTGATTTACTTCATATTAAAACTTAAAATTAAACCAGTTTCTACTAAATCTTATTGAATTTTATGGACTTTCAAAGCTAAAGCTATTATTAAATCCATTGGATTTATCCCTTTTCTTAAAGTGTTTTAAAATCAAACTTGCTTCCTCTTTAATCCATTCCAGACACTACAGTTGCCAGTTGCTACCATTGTAATCCAATTGGTGAATGCATTTTGTTTGAGATGTTATGTTTGCCTTCTTAACGAAACATAAATGGATTAACAATAGAGTTTCTTTTCAGGACGTTTTGAGCCGAATTTCAGACCATGATTGGCTAAGAGCTCTGCGAATGACTTCTTATGGATTCCTTTTATATGGCCCTGGTTCTTATGCTTGGTACCAATGCCTTGAACACTTTTTCCCCAAACCATCGGTTCAAAACATCATGTTAAAGGTATTGCTATGTGCTTCATTTTGAGTTGTAATTAAAAATCTTGCTAAATAGTAACTCTATTGAAAATTAGATACTTCTTTATGTTTCATTCTTGAAATCTTAGGGATATCGAGAAATCATAGGGTTCTGATAAAGCATTTGCAATTTATAAATTGACATTTCAGCTAAATAATATGAGCAATTGAGCATAATTCACCTAAATGCTTTGACAGCACAAAATAATTTCAAATATCTTTTAGGAAGTTATATCAATTTTCACTTTGTTTATTATTTTTATTTTATTTAATTTATAGAAGCAAGCAACATTTGTTGAGGATACTTTCTATCTCTGCATTTTCACAGGTTTTACTAAACCAGATTATCTTAGGTCCATGTGTCATTGCTGTTGTTTTTGCCTGGAATAATTTATGGCTAGGGAAGGTCAAAGAGCTTCCACAAAAATACCAGAGAGATGCCCTTCCGACATTACTCTATGGTACAAACCGCATCAACTAATTGTTACTCCCTTTGTTTAGTTGTATCTGTTAAAAAGAAAAGAACACTTTTTAAGAAAAGTATTGCATTAATATTGTTAATGTAATAACACCATAAATAGTGCTATTAATACGCACTCTATTAATATAATTTTAGTATCACAATTAACACTATCTTGTAGGAAGAAAAAAATTAATAGTTTAATACTACCACGAACTTAGAAATTTACATATATTTATAAAATGCTTAAAATTTGACAGATATATTGAAAGGAAATGAGTATTTATGATCACTTGACTTGCCAATGCTTGTGTATGTGATATTCATTGATGTGAGCCTTTCTTTTCAATTCGTTTGCACAGGATTTAGATTCTGGATCCCTGTCAGTGCATTAAATTTCTGGTGCGCATATTATTTCAACTGAGTCTTTTGTTTATTTTATTTATATGTTTTTCCCTCTTTTGCCATCTTCTACTTGTGAATGCAAATAGCTGTGGTTTATTAGAAGCGAAGTTCAGTTAGTTGTGTGCCTTTGGTAGTCCTAAATCTTAATTCGATAAATAATAATGTAAAGGAGAAACTTCCTACGTTGGAGAAAGCTATTTCCATTCGTTTACATAATACATAGCCAAAATTTTTTAAACCTATGCAATTTAAAAAATACCTTCATAGAACAATGATTTCTCATTTACGCCTATCAAGTACCAAATTCCAAGTTCCCGTTCCTGTTCAGGGAAATGATGATGGAAGCGTCTTTTCTATGATGTGGTAAAGAAGCTTAATACTTCTTGGTACCACAGCGAAGCATTATGGGAAATTATTTTCAGATGGATTATAATTTAGTAAATCTTTTTTCTTCTTTTTTTTTTCCATGGTTAAATCTTCTCTTGTGTGTTTTATAAACAAATATTTGCAATATTTTCAGAGTGAAAAATATACTTAGGGGTTAAATGACTCAAGGTTGGTCAACTAGTGTGACCGTTGGTTGCCCACACTAAAACATCTGGGAAGTTCTACACTATGACTGAGTGAACTCTTGGTGACCAACCTTGAGTAGATGCCTGTGTATGATGATTACACCTAAAATAACCATGTTTTGGGGTCATTGCTGATAAGGTTTTTTATTATGAAGTATGAACTATGAAGTCGTTGGTGAACAAAACTTTGTATATTTTATTATTTTGCCTATGGCTAGCAAGTAGATTTGCAAATTAGAGTGATCTCTTTGTATGGTTATTATTTTCTGGCTATAATTTGTAGCTACAATTATTTAATCCTGGAGTAGCATGCAATTTTTTATTTTGAAATTTTTAAGCTAACAAAATTCCTAGGGTGGTTTATATGTTATTATTTTTAAGCTACTGTTATTCAACATTAAACTATATCCCAATCAATATTGCCTAAGTAGGAGAATATACTAATATTTTTTGTGTTCAGATTTTGATCGAGTAGTGGATATTTTGTTTTACGAGAATGGGTTCAATGGGTAGTTTGATGATTCTATGAACATTAGGATTATGATAATAAGATCATTTTGAATTTTGGATTTTATTTGTTATTTGAATTCAATAGCTATATATCTGTACAGGGTGGTGCCTCTTCAAGCACGAGTAGCTTTCATGTCAATGGGCTCAATATTTTGGAATTTCTACCTGTCATCAACCATGACCAAGTAAAATGCATGCTCTGTTAACTAGCAATTTGCCATGCTTTCAAACCTTTGCAAGGTATTCATTGTCGTTACTTCCCATTTATGATTTGGTTTGTTATAACTGATTACAACTTCACAAGTCTTTCTTTGTCTTATGATACCTTTTGTAGATTAATCAGAGTCTAACCGATGTGGGTGACGAAAGAAAGGGATTTCCATGCTAACATTTCTCAAATGTGTAAAAGATTTTACCCTCTTCAGAGAAACTGATGATGATACCAAGAGAACCATTGTAGTTGTAATTGTAATTGAACCTCTTTCACCTTCTTTCATTTGAAAAGTGGAGTATAGGTATAACCTGTCCCAGAAAGGGTAAAAAATTGGAATGTGTATTCACATGTGTTATTTTTAATGGGAATCTCACATTTCCCAGAGTACTCTGTAGTGTGTAACATTGCAACCCTCTTTACAATGCTTTTAGTATGAGTTTTTCTTTCTCATTTTTAGACTTATGTTGTGCAAAACACATAGTCAAATACAAATTTGCTATGTGCTCCAAAAGATTTTTTAAGGATGTTATAATATTTCATTATGATAACCGAAAGAAATTATAGGTAGAGAAAAAATAAAATAAAATAAAATAAAGTGAAAGAAATTATTAATAGAAGCAATTTAAGTATAAGAAAAAAGAATGATAAAGTTGAAAAGAACTAAAGTTTATCCCCAACTTTTGACTTTTGATTGGTAAAAGTTCATGAATATATTACATATGCAGTAATCACACTCTTGCTGATGATATTGAAAGATGACACACAAAAATCTGTCTAAGTTAATTCTTTCATCAAAACTATTCAATTTACACTTTACACTATTGGGAAATTGGAAACTCTTGAACATGATCAAGAGCAAAAAAATTCCCCAACATCAACAAGCTAGCAAACTCCTATGGAAATTTTGTAAAAGGAAAGCACCTACATGTTATTTTTTCTTTTTTTCTCTCCTTTCATATCTACTTCTCCAAATGAGTAACGGAAAGTTGAGACTGGAAATTTTGAAATGGAAGAAAGTTCCTACTAAATATTTTCGTGTTGGCAAATATTCCAAATAATTGCAGTTTGTAAGGCAAAAAAGACCTTCGTTTATTGCTCTCCTTCTTTAGTCTGTTCATCACGTAAAATTGCTCATGAGCTGATGATACTCTTGTCTTTTCGTTCCTTCCCTTTGTTTTCACCTTTGATTTCTTATTAATTGGTGCTGTAAAACCAAGACCATCCTTACCATCATTATAGTTCTGACGCTTCAGGTCCTGCCGGAGCCTCCACAACTTTAAGAATGGTATTGAGCTTCTCCTCCTATTGCACCTCTTTTTCAAATCCTCCACAACTTCCACCTCCAAATTCGTCAATTTCTTGGACAACTCGCAGATTATTGTTTCAGGCACACTTTGTGGTTTAGAATCTAAAGAAACAACATTAACTTGCTGCTCAAGAAAGAACCTTTCTGCGGGGATCGTATGAGATTCATGGAGAAAAGGAAACATTGGTTTGATTTGACCGTTGTTGAATATCTCTTCGGCAGTTACAAGTGTTTCTTTTAGACGATGATGGAAACATGGAAAACTAAAATCTTGGTTGTCTTCTTCTTGTTCTTGAAGTTTTTTGTCGTCATGATTGGCTTTGAGATTGGAAATCAAATCTTTTTGGAGATTTTCCGAAAGCGGTGCAAATTCATCGGAATATTCAAGGAATGTATGAGGAAATGGGAGTGTTGGAAGGGCTTCCATTGTTAACATTTTCAAGAACTCGTGTTTCTTTATTTTGTTTTTTGCAAGTTTGAAGGGATGTGATAAGATAGATGATGAAAGTTTGATTTTATATGAAGTGTTGGAACGGTGTTTTTGTTTATTGTAACAGTAGTGGTTGGATACGAAGGGAAAAATGTGAAGAAAAAATGAGTTTAAAACGTTAATAAGGTTATCGGTATATAATACTCTTATATTTCTTGTTTTTCATGTTTTAATGCTTTCATTTATTTTTGTTATTTGAAACCGAATATGATTAATTTACCAGATTTCTACTATCTTTTGATTTTGGAAGTTGCTTTTTTGTAAGCATTTAACTAGACAAGACAACTTGTATATGCTAGAATCTAAATTTATAAGTTGTATCACAATAAAAACTAAAACGATTTGGTATGAAAAAAAAAACGACAAAAAATAGTTCAAACGAGAAAATATTGTGTTGAAAACGGCAAAACAATATTCTGAGAGTTGAACTCTGTATACCAATTAATTTAAGTGGATAAAATTCATTCACTTGCTATAATTAGTATACCAAATTTAAAAAATCTAATAACTTTTTAAAGTATCAAAAATATTTATATATTTATTTATATCTTAACATGCCTAAGCTAATTTGTGAACTTAGGCTTGGTCTATTAACAACTTTAGACTTTAAAAATAGTTTGGGTATGCACTTATTTAATGACAAGGCACTTGGCCTATTTCTACTTCTAAGCTCGGTAAGAGATGAGTCAAGTAGGCATCTACTATTCATACTCGTTTCGATAGTTGAATGCTATAATATTTTAAAATTATTTTTATACGAAGATTTTTTATTTTAACTGATAAATTAAATAGTTAGATTTTAGTATCTTATAAAAAATTACTTTTTTAAAAGTTTTCTATTTTTTTTAAAAAAAATGTGACTTAAAATGACAAACTTTTCATTAAAAAAATGATTTTTACATTTTCATAATAGCCTTTGCCATTTTGCCTAATAATAACATCTCAAAATTCTAGCCGATAATTGAAAGGTGGATATTCAAATGCAGTTGACTTCATGTGAAATTGCTTGTTAATCACCTTTAGATCAATTGATATGTGTGATCAAAATGTAATCTAACAGTTTCAAACGACAACTTCACCTAAAATTAACTGCACCTGAGTTATCACCTGGCTAAGATGAGGCAGGTCGGTCAAATTGGATCAGTTTATATTTTTATTATGGATCAAGCCATTAGAGAAAGTATGAATGTAATTTTCCTTTTAATTCCACCAATAAAGTTTTTTTTAAAAATATTATGTTATTTGCACACCAAAATTAGTCACTAGTATATAATATACATTAAAATATAAAATACATATTGAAAATGATAAAATCAAAATATATTTATGTATAACTACATGATGTCTGATTCTAGTGTGCAAATAGAATTCTTGTTAAAAAGGATTGTCCCATATAATTTTGATTTAATTAAAGTGTAATTTGTTTTTATAAAAGCTAAAGCTGCGTTTGGTTTGTATTTTTATTTTCTATTTTCATTTTCAATGGTTTTTTTTTTAATTTTGTGAAGAAAAAAGAGAAAATATAAGGCGAAAACAAAAAACAGAATTTCATTTTTTTACTGCTTTCTTTTTTCTTACGAAATTCAAAAAACAGAAAATAAAAAACACGAACAATGAAAACAAAAAAATGGCAAACTAAATGCACTCTCAATTTCTAAAATTTATACCAATTGAATATGTAAAATTATTTCTATTGTTAACGTATAAAATTAGGAATATATTAGGGAAAAAAATTTATTAGTTGTACATAAAAACTCACGTACCAAATCAATCATCAATATAAAATACGGGTTGAAATAATACGCAAATACTTATTAACGGATTCGGTGGTTAAATTTTAGTAGGTGTTAAGTATAAGAATCCTTAACGATTGTCTACAAGGCTTTCGGTTGTGAGGGACTAGACAATAAGAGAAAGAAGGAGAGAATGTGTCTTCCGAGGGAAGCACTCGGAAGAGTCCGATGAAGGTGATTGATGTAAGTGTGAAAAATAGCTCTAGAATCCCAGAATTAGAATTATGAGATTGTAGGTCTAATATGGAGGTTAGGGTTTAGAAAATGCGTACCTTGGGGAAGTTTTTTCCGAGTATATATATAGTAGCAGGTGGTTATGATTCTTAGGGAATCCTATCGTGATCATATCGAATCTTTCCTTATTTGGCCTGATTCTTATCCTCATGGCCGAGTATTGTTGGTGTGGATTAAGGCTCCGTTTGATTAGTGGGTGGAGACACTAAAGACATTGACAAAGATACATAGAATGACATAGACACAATAATACATAAATTTTTTAACATGTTTAGTACTCAAGTACATGACACAACTTACAATTTACAAATCTCATAAAATTACAATATAACCCTCATTGGAAACCACCACCATCACTGCCACTAACCCACTAACACCACCATTACAGTTACCTTTCTATCATCCACTCAATCCAAATTATCCAGCAAACCAGAAAATTTAATTCAACAATAATTAGTTATGAAAAAAATTAAAATTCAATTCAAATAGATTCAATTAAAACAAACAACCCTAATTATCAAATTCTAATCAAAATTTAAAATTCAAAATTCAAATAAATAAAAACATAAGAACACCCACAAAAGATATTTCTCAAATCTGGAAGAGAGAAGTCCAGAGAGAGAGAGGACGGTTATGAATTTCACAGAAGAGATGACAGCTATGGAAGATATGATGACACAGAAGGTAGCGGTGGAGAGGCAGCGCTAGATCTGTGACAGCGGTAGATCTGGCGACGATGAACAATGAGTAAAGGCAGCGATGGATCTATAACAATGAGATAGACGGCGACAAATCTGGTTACGATAAGCGACGAGGAGAGGCAATCGTGGTGAAGAAGAAAAAGAAGATAGACGGCTACAAAGAGGGACAGAGAGAGAAGAGGCAGCGATGGCAAGGCGATAGAGAGGGAGAAAGCTGAGACGGCAAGGCGGCGGAGAGAGGAGAGTGTCGTGGTCGCTGCGAAGAAGACAGGAGGAGGTGTTTTAATTTTGGAGGGTTTAAGGTGTGAAGAGTAAAGAGGAAGTGAAGGTAATAATGAAGAGGGTAAATTTGGATTATCACAAAATATTAAAGTTAGAAATGTCAATAAAATATGTGTCCATCACTCAAAATTTGTGTATTAACTATTTGGTGGCACACAAAATACATGTATTTGTGTACCACCGTGTCTATCAAAAGTCAGTGTCTCAGTAAACAAACAGTTTACATGTGTGACCGTGTGTATTTGTGGGTGTGTCTCAAAGGGATTATTAGATCTTATTGGCCAGATCCGTAATAATAGGCAAATAGTGTTTTTCTTTTTTTTAGTCAAATGAAGATGAACATAAAACAAATAGGAAAAAAGAAAACGAAAAGGTAGATGAATTGAGTTGGAAAATGGATTCATGTATTGCAATGAATTGCCCTTCTTGAAACCCTAAACACATTGAAGCCCAAAAAAACATGTGTCACTGGCCCAAATATGAATTAAACCCCCAAATCCGAGGAAAATCAAATCAAGCAAATAGCAGGAGTAGGGTTAGGGTTTAACACATGACATTTCACAAATCTACCAAAACAGAAGAAGGATAGATAGATAGATAGACTCACACACCATTACATAATCGAAGATTCTAGAAGAAGCCTGCCTGAGATTATGGCAACAGCGGCAGCAGTAACGGCAAAGAGGAAGCCAGTGTTCATAAAGGTTGACCAGCTGAAACCGGGAACTAACGGTCACACGTTGACCGTTAAAGTCGTTTCTTCGAAGCCAGTCAAGACTCTGGGAACAAAGGGCCCTCGATCTTCCTCTTCTTCTTCCTCCATGATTCTCTCTCGCCCTTCTCGCCGCCCCTCTCGCATCTCCGAGTGCCTCATCGGAGACGAAACCGGCACCATCATCTTCACCGCTCGTAACGAACAAGGTACATTTTTTCTGTTCTCTTTCTCTCTCTCTTAATTCATTTCTCACTAAATTCATAACAATTGGAGTAATTTTGAATTTGAATTTGGTCTTTCTTGGTTCTTACATGTTTTAAAACTTTGTTTGCGTTTTTATTTTTATTTTTTAAAAAGTTAATTAAATTTGTTTGGGTGCAGTGGAGGTTATGAATCCAGGGGCAACGTTAATTTTGCGTAATGCAAAGATAGACATGTTCAAGGGATCAATGAGGTTAGCGGTTGATAAATGGGGGAGAATTGAGGTGACTGAACCTGCAAGCTTTCAAGTTAAAGAGGACAACAATCTTTCTTTAGTTGAATATGAGCTAGTTAATGTTGTTGAGGAGTGACTTTATTTTTCTATTCTTCTAGCTTATTAGAGCTCCTCATTATTGTTTTGACCGTAACTCATTTGATTGCGGCGCAGTGGTACAGTCTTGCGTGGGTTTTATGCTTATTTTTGCTGTCGTAAATGAAAAGGTTAATTATTGTGCCTATGCTTGCTTCACATTCGAAGCAAATATTTGATATGTAATGGAATATTGGCTCATCGTTGGTTTTTCCACAAATTCATTTCGAACTTACCCCATCAACTCACAATCTCAACAAAACATATAATTCTAATTCATCCTCTAGAGCCTTCTAAATAAAGAATTTTTTTTTATTTTAACGTTTTTAAAAAATAACTTATATTTAAATTTTGTTAAGTAGTTCACCAGAACATTTGGACTTAATTCTTTAATTTTATCATACTGAACAAAAGTGCAGTGTTTTGTTTCTGGCTCTTGAAATTTTCAATGTAACTGTCATAAATTTTGTTGGTCTTCACTAAAATTGAAGGACGTTCAGAATTCATAAACAAAATTTTATTATTTAGGTCATGAAATCTTTCTCATTTTGAGTGACTCTGGCAAGTAATTGTTTTGAAAATCACGTGGCTAATTTTAAGGTACACGCAGCGGCATGTATGTTTTCATGCCAGAATGTACTGAACAGAAACATGATATGTATTTGATCACCGCTAAAATAATGAAACAGCGGATGCATCACATAATATTTTTTCAGTATCTCTTACAAAATTGGTATGCTATGAGAACCTTCATGAGAAAGGAGAGCACGGTTCTGAAAACTGGTGGCAGACCAACTCATAGTATAAAAGTTGGTCACGAAGTCACAGATCTAGATAAGCAAAACACTTAATCAGAACTTGGAAAAAAAATCACCAAGAAAGTTTTGAGCATAATGCACGTAGTATTCACATCATGACCCATCTCCTTCTGAAAGATAAAATAAATAAATAAACATCACGGACCACCCAGAATACAGAATCATTAAGATCAAAAGGATGAACAAATTTTCATGTCAATGGAATGTGCCCCATTAGTTTCCAAACAAAACCAAAACAAAAAAAAATGCCAACATTCATTGAACATTTTAATTCATTTCAAATTGCTGCTATAATTCTGTTGGAATTACATAACTTCCGATTACCTACATTCACTAAACATCCCAATCTAATTCAATACAAAGTTTTTAAGTAACCTGATAAACAATATGAAACTTTATGCAAAAATATCTCAACTAATATTTGAGAAAGGAAATAACAATAGGCTTAAAATTCCTTATTGGGACACAACATGCCCTTCCAATGGCTCAGTCAAAACTCCTGATTTTCTCAGCAGACAGTCTCACATGACAAAGATTTGTAATACAAGTTCGCTTGAATCCTCCGAACACTTATCACATATCATCATTGCAATCTGGTTAAACAAAATAGATCAATACACTATAACCCCTTATTACTAATTGACCCTAATGTATGGTGAAAGCAAATCAGGAAAACAATTGAATTGCAATTTGCAATTTGCAATTTACTACATGATTATAATGACAGAATTTCAGCAACACAATCATATGAAAGATATGCACAATGCCTAACACACAAGTTGTGGGCAAATACACTGTATTATAGCAAACCTCTTACGTGAGTTTCAGGAGTGCTTTTTCAGTTCCTAACTACTGCCAACTGTTATCAAGATGCATAGACTTTAGGCTTAATTAATAACAAAGAGACACTACAATGTAAACTATGGTGTATTTTGCATGATGACATATGTCAAATACAGGAGAAGAAAAAAGTGCTAGAGAAAATGTAAACACTTAAGGGGCTGTCTTGCAATTATTCCAATATGACAATTCTGTTGTTTAAAACTCAACATCCTATTATACAAAATCCCTGTTCTCTAATGTTTAGAATTGGACATAAATAGAGGTACAAATAACCAACAACGTAAAATCAGAAATGTTTTGCATAATGGCAATCAACAATGTAATTTTTTATTAAACGCTCAACATCCTATCATAGGAAGTCCATGTCATCCTATTTTCGCTTCCTGATCTTCAAGTAGTCTGCATTTGGCCTACAAACAAAAGGACTGTGTGTGGGTTCACTAAAACATAAGTGGGGTGGAAAAAGATCACATTAATCCATTAAGTTAGGTACACCATCAGTAGTTGCAAAACTGACAACTTAAAATTTTGGGAAGTTTATTTTTATTTATGACATGGTATTAGAACATCAATAACCAGTTGTTCTAGAGTTTGATACCTTGACACCTTCATTCTTCTAAATAAAATAAGTTGAGTTTCAGCACTAGACAGGTGGAATTAAGCATTTTTCACACTTTTGGCCAAAGAGCTTTTGAGTGAGGGGGAATGTTAAGATATAAAGTTATTCATTTATCTCAACCCAATAACTTAAATTTTTAGGAGAGATGAAAAAACAAAGGGTTAAGCATCAGATAGATGAAAACTGAACCATTTTATTCTTTTGTACATGGCAAAATGACCTTACATACACTTTTTAAATGCACTGTATGTTAAAAGTTAAATCTCACAAGACTCAGGAATTGATAGAAACATACCAGAAAACTAATTGGA
>JASCZI010241982.1:1106-19855 GCA_036250425.1 Stylosanthes scabra | reverse complement strand
AAACATAGCCCAAAACACTCCCCCAGTTATCTACTGTGACAATCAAAGCACCTGCCAACTAACTCTCAATCCGGTTCATCATAGCAAATGCAAACACATGGAAATGAATTTACATTTTCTTCGGGACCTTGTTACACAAAGGAAGCTGTTTGTACTCCACATTCCTTCTCAAGATCAGGTTGCTGATCTTTTCACCAAACCGGTTACACATACTCTATTTGACAAGTTTCATCACAAACTTAGATTGTGTTCTCACCCAACCTAAGTTTGAGGGGGGGTATTAGGAGTAACTAAGTGTATTAATTTGTTAGGATTAGTTAGCCTCTCTTAATTCTTGATCTTGGTTATCTTGAGCTTAGCTATCTAATCTTGTATCCTATAAATACTCTTTGTATATTCTATTTTATATATGCAAGTATGTAGAAATTTAGATATCTCTCTCTTAGTCAATAATAATAATAATGGCTCTTAAACATTCACTACTTGATGAGCTATTCACTTCTCTATGCCCTTTTCACCTATATCTTTTCTTCTTTTCCATTATCACTATTATTGTTGTGCCAAAGTTACTCATCAAAATTCATAAATCCAATAACAACCCCCTCAGTCTTCCTCCATCCCAACAAAGCTACCAATCATTGGAAACCTTCATCAACTAAGAACATCATCATTGCTATTTCGCTCTTTCCATTCACTCTCACAAAAGCATGGTTCTCTCATGTTTCTACACTTGGGACGCACTCCAACCCTAGTGGTTTCATCCGCTAAGGTGCTGAATGAAATTATGAAAAATCATGAGTTGACATTCTCCAACCGATTCCAAACAACCGCCATGAGAATCTTGATGTATGGACGCAACAACATCGGGTTCCAAAACTATGGAGAAAATTGGAAACAAAAGAGAAATATTTGTGTCCATGAACTCCTAAGCCCTAAAATGATGCAATCAATTCGCTTGATTAGAGAAGAAGAAGTCATGAAATTGGTGAACAATAATTTACGTGAAGCAATAAATAATGGTAGCGATGTGAATTTAAGTGAGATGATTTTTGATACATTAAATAGTATCACGTGTAAATGTGTCCTTGGATGCAATACACAAGATTATGGTTATGAAAATGCAAAAGGGCTAGCTAGAAAAATGATTAACCAACTTGGAGTTCTTACTTTGGGAGATCACTTTCCTTGGTTGAGTTGGGTTGAAGATGTTCTTAGCGGCCAAGTTCAAGAATTCAAAGAAACTTTTGGAGCATTTGATGCACTTTATGATGAGGTGATTGTAAAAAAGCACAAGAAGAAGAAGATGAGGACGGAAAATCATCATGAGAATAGCTTTGTTGATATTCTCATCCAACTCCAAGAGGATGGGCACTATGACCTCTCAAATGGTGATATCAAAGGAATTATAATGGTATCTTTATTTATTTATTTTATGTTATTATATATGTTTGTTTATTTTAGATGCTATATATATTATTTTAACTTTTTAATTACTTTTGGTTTTATTTTTTAGACAAAATTATTATTTATGGGAATTATATAATCCTTATACTAAATCATAAAATATTGACAATAAATGAATGAAGGTGTTTATTATTTAATGTTATATTTATCTTTAAATTGATATTTTCAAACATTTCTTAATCATTACTTTTAAAAAATATTGTTAATAAATTATTATAAAATCTTTTTATTTGAATTTTATTCTGGACTCCAAAAGATATCTCATGAATATAAGTAAGACCGTATGTCATAAAACAGGGTCTTAGAATTAAATGTAAAATTTATTATTTTAATTTTTTTTATTCAATTTAAATTTTGTATATATTCTTTTAATCATTTTATCAAAATAAGGGTATACAAGTTATAATATTTTATTTGTTTTCCATCAAAATAATACAATTTCTTTAAAATCTAAAGTAAAACCGGTTTTATTTTCATCTCTCAATTCTAATATAAATTCTATTTTCAAATCAGTTTATTTTATATTATCCGTATGATTCATCCTAAAAAAGCAAATGAAATTAATTTATGAAAGTGTAAAACACTATATATGTATTAAAACTAAACTATTAAAATAATTAACCAAAGCTTTCATTTTATAAATATAACCCATTTTAATTCCTAAACAAACTTCTATTTTACAATAATTAGTTCTCTTCTCATTCATTGAAAACATTTATAGGACCTGTTTGCCGCAGGAAGTGCTACAACTTCAGCAGTAGTAGAATGGGCAATGACCGAGTTAATGAAAAATCCAATCACAATGAAGAAAGCACAAGAAGAGGTTAGAAGGGTTGTGGGGCAAAAATGTATAGCAGAAGAAAGCCATATCAATAAAATGGAGTTTTTAAAATATGTGGTGAAAGAAACTCTAAGATTGCATCCATCAGCACCTCTCTTGCTTCCTAGAGAAACATCAACCAGTGTAAAACTCAACGGTTATGACATTCCTGAAAAAACAATGGTATGTGTTTATGTAATACGACCTTAATTTTGATACATTTATAATATAAAACATTTTATATTGTTATATAATTAAATTTATATGGTTAAATAATTTTTAAAGTGATATATTTAAAAATTTATCATTTTTATGAATGGGATAATATATAATTGTAGGATAATATATGATTATTATTGTAAAACTCTTTTATACTAAATATTTTCTAGTCTTTTAATTTGTGTTCCTGTGTAATATAATTGAATGTTTTATAATTAATGAAATACAGAAAAGAAAAATATTTTAGTATAATTAGTATGTTACTATGGCTTAGGATAGTAGCTATAGCATAATAACTTTTTCATCAAGTTTTCAATCCCCTACTCGCCCCCCTTAATTAATCGGTCCCCAAAACAATTATGCAAGTCTTAGAAAAATTAGTTACTCGTGTTAAATATATTTAAGAACAATAATACAAAATAACCAACAAAAATTGCTAACATCAATTAATAATTTAAATTAAATGTTCTATTTTTTTAGATTTCGGATATTCTATTTCTATCGTTGATTACTTTAGGTTTCGAATGCTTTATTTTTAAAAAAGTTATGATGTTTCACTAGATTTTATTTTGGACATTCTATAAACAGTAGTTACAAATGTTCTACTTTTATTGGCTGATTTATTGGTTTGAAAAATATTGACTGCCTATTTTTTTTCATTTCAGAATATAAGATGTATTGGAAATTAATTAAACAATATTTATAATGACTAATATATATATATATATATTTTGAAAAAAAGTTATGCATTTTTTTATGAAAAATTGAAATTGATTTCTACGTGTAATAAGTAGTGTAAAAAGGTTTATTTAGATAATCATTTAATAAAATAATTAATTTTTAAATCTATTATTTAAAAAATACTCTGTATTATTATTAGTGGGTGCAGGAAAATTATACTATTTGAAATGGTAAAAGTATCTAATTATGTGCACATTGTTATAGGTATGTGTGAACGTATGGGCTATACAAAGAGATCCAGAATATTGGGAAAGGGCAGAAGAGTTCATTCCAGAGAGACATGAACATAGCAAAGTTCGTTACAATGGTCAAGACTCACAATTTGCACCATTTGGTTTTGGGAGAAGAGGATGTCTGGGAATGAGTTTTGCACTTGATTCTGCTGAGTATATGCTTGCTAACCTTCTTTGTTGCTTCAATTGGAACATGCCTCCACAAGGCATAGACATCACCGAGGCAGATGGGCTAGTTTCTGCCATGAAATTCCCACTTCATCTTAACCCAATTCCATTTTCTTTTAAACAAGAACAGTAAACTACATGCTATGCTTTATGAAGTTTTCAAAAGCCATAAAAATATCTTAATTTTATTAGCAATAAAATGTTTTCTTTAATTATTTAAAAACGTAATAAAAATACCTATTTAATTTTTAAAATAAGAATACTTTTAGTTTGTATTTTTATTTTTCATATTTGAAAACAATATCAAAACATTAAAGATTTGGATATCAACAAAACTTTGAAGAAAATAAACTTTTTATTTTCAAACTTTTTATCTATGAAAAATGAGTTATGTGTGATAAATCTACCCAAATTCACCTGATACACTCAGTTAACGACACTCAATTAATAACGTTAACAGGTATATCTTTAGGTATATTTGTCCGATGGAACCCATCATTTATAAGTAGAAAGTAGAAAGTTTGTTTCCTTCTTTTTTATCGGCGTTAAAATCTTTTACGGGTAATTTTATTATTTTTTTTTTTAATATTTAAAATTTTTTATATTTTTAATAAAATTCTAAAAATAAAAAATATTCAGAATCAAAATAAAATAATAAAACGCAAATCAAACTGGTGATATGTATGTGTTTTAAGTAATCTTGGATTTGTTGGATGGGTGCTAGAAAGTAATTGCTCATGTTGGAGACTATCTTATTGTGGACTGAACGAATTCTCGAGAGATAAAAAATAATAATAATAATAACGATGTGTATATAGTGTGTACAATAATACCGTAACTACACTATAGTTTTATGGTCAAGTCATATTACTGTAATAATATAGAAAGTTTAAGATTACTCTTTAATGTCTTTAATAATGTATCTTGCTCATCATGTGTTTAATTATAATAACCTAGCTATTATATATAATTGTGTGAAATAATCACTTCATGTTACGAATAAATATAGCTGTGGATAAAAAAATCTATGCGTACAAATGCTCAAGGGCTCAGCAACTTTATTTAGCCGTCAATTTTAGCCGACATATGAAATTTTTATTTTAATAAAGATTCATAAAATATGATAGTAATTTGGAGATCAAAATATTTGACATAAAGTAATAATAATAATAATAATAATAATTAATCAGCAGCTAGTAATAATTCAATAATGTTCATAGATATTGATCAACTATAACAAAATGGAGCAGTAGTCTGTAAAATAAGTCTTACTTTTTAACCTTTTATCACTTTTAAAGTAAAAGACAAAAAACAAAAAACAAAAACAAAAGCTAAGACAAAAATTGAGATTATAATTAACGTGTAAAAATAACATAAACTATAACTCAATCTTGTGGTCACAACCATCTCCAAGCTGGCCACGCAAATCTTCAGCACTTCTATACTCAGCAGTGTCCACAACGTTGGTATCAGCTTCCGCCGTGGTTGTCTCCACCACCTTCTCCACCGTCTTCTTCGTTGCATCCCAAGCAGTCTCCGCCGCCTCACTAACCGACTCAACACTCTCCTCCACCGCCTTTGTTACTTCACTTGCTCCATCACCCTAGAAATATAGAAATATTAAGGGGGAAAAGATTTAGCAAAATAAAGTGTAACAATTCTATTATATGGAATTAAGAATAAATATTAACAGTTAGAAGAAATAATAATGAAGATAGAAGAGTGTATGTACTTGAGCATTATTTGATGATGAGAAGAACACTTGATTGCTTCTAATTAAAGCAGATTTTGGTTGGAGGTGTTTGAGAAGTTCTTTGGATGACACAAGAAAGGGTAAGTGTACTGCTCTATTCGCCATTTTTACTGTCACAAAATTGCTCTCTATGGGATGTGCTCTATTATATTGTTAGGGACCAAAATTTAGATTTAGATAATTCATATGAAAATTGAAGTAATTAACTAGGGCTTTTATAACACATAAAAAAATTAAACAGAAAATTGAAAAATAGGTGTGTGGGTGAATGTGACACGCGGTGGAAAACTAGGGGCATGTGAAGAAGGGAGAAACATGATATCACAACACGTTGACTATAAATCACAGTATCACACCATGGTGTGACACGTGTTAAGACATGCACATGATGATGCATATATATTCCCAAATTATGGGGATTTGTAGGGTGAATAATTAATTGAATTTTATTTAAACGTATTTTCAGTGTACACGTATGTTATGTAAGTAAAAATAATATTTTTTCATTAATTCTATGATTAGCTATAAAAGAAACAAATATATTTATATGATCAAAATTAAATTCTAATTAATTATTAATTATAATGATGTTTTCGACTGAGACACTTGTGAGATTGATAGATATTCTATCAGACCACCACATGCTTGTACATGGTATACGTGCATGCATGGTTGGAACAAATCCTAATCAACTCATCCATTATCCCCTGTTTTTTTTTTTTTTTGGCATTATCCCCTGTTTAATTAAGAGCAAGATATATATAACATCAAGCTAAGAGACAAAATAATTATAAATAATTAAATATAAAACTTAGTTTAAAATTTGAAAGGTATACAAGTTACATACAAGTTGTATGTAACTGATGATACAAGAACTTTTTTTAATTTTATTACAAAAAGGATTTTGATTGTTTTTGTTCTGACATATCACAGCCGGAATCACGATTTTGTTTTAGGAGAATCAAGTTATTAACTTAATATACCTTTACTTTTCTTTTGAACCCACAAAAATCATTTTCTCTTCTGTTTATCTAATAGCCACAAGTTATTGTAAAGGAGAGAACTTATCTTCCGCTCCAGTAGACAGTAGTTTTTTTTTTCACCTTTTTTACAGTTTAAATTTAAAAAATAACATTATGGGTAATGCTACCTATAAAAACATCCTTACATTCATTAAAAAAATAATTTTTATTATGACTCAAAATTTATATGCTAAACTTCATTATTTCTGTATTTAAAATTTATGTGTTATATTTTATTATTTCTATACTTGACGTAATTAGGGAGCCAACACATAGTTATGGATGATAACTCATATAAATTTTGGATGATAAGTTAATCTTGAATATATGAGTTACGGATGATAACTCATGTAAATTTTAGATGATAACTTAATTATTGGCTACTCCCTAATATTAATTCTGTAGCACTATTCTAACATATTAAGTGTAAAAATATATAAATGTATCATATATGTACACGTAAATTTATTTTAATATTATATATATATACGAAAAAAAAAAGATAGTATTGTTAGTACCCCTAATTAAAACAAACAATCATGATCATATACTGTCATTCATCGAAAAAAAAAAAATTAGTACATTGATTTACAATATACTGTCAATCATGAATTCCTTCCCCAAAATTTTTTTATTTTATTTTAAAACTCTTACATTGATTTACAATTTCAGATGAATGCCTTCTCCAATTTTTTATTTATTTTATATTTAAAACTTTTACTTTGATTTGAATTATTTGAAATTCGCTTCCGAGAAAATCACTAGAATATATTTTTCACAATGAATTCGCTTTTGATTCACATATTGTTACTAGTACTACTTTCATTACATTGATGCATGAATCAACCACCTATATATACATGCAATATAAGTGAACACTTCCTATATATCTATATATGTTGAGATCCTTGACCTTGCCACCATAATTACTTAACACCACTTTAATCATCTACTATTTTTTTTTTTTTTGTTACACTTTTTTTTCCACTGCCTAAATAAATGTTTAACTTTTTTACAACAGTGGCATTTTTCTAACTACAACAGTAACATGTTTTCTAAATGAAAAATGCTATCATTTTAATTTATTTTGATCATTATTTTTTTTATTATTATCAACTCTCAGCACATTTAATCAATAGTTTAATATTATATTCAAATAAATAATTTTTAATATTAATAATTAAATAATAATAAATTTTGATGATCATATAGTATTTTCTAAAAAAATATAACTTCATAATAAAGCATTTATTTTTCAAGAAAATTATCTCCCAATTAAGTTTATTTTTATTATAACTATATACGATATGTTTACAACAAACATTAACTTCTAAATCGGTCGTTTATATTTATATACTAAAATCAGCCACTAATATATAATATATACTTAAAAATGAATTAAAATATACATGTATTTATACATTTATATATGATTGATTTTTTTGGTTGTTTATACATAACTATTTTGATGACTGATTTTGATGTACAAATAGCATTATTAATAAAATATAATAATATATATTAAAATATAAGATACATATTAAAAATAAGTTAAATAAAATATGTATTATAAATAAATAATAATTAATTTGATAATTGATATTTTTCTTTTTATTATATATCTATCTGATAATTTATTTATATAAAATAGTAATTATACGTTTATCTTCAATGAAACACACTCTTCAACTGTGGTTTTCTCTAAAGTTGATAGTATTGACCTACTCCATCATAAAGCATTTTGGTGAATCATAATTTTGTTAGGAATCTATGTTATATAAATTCTCTTTGGTTTTTTTATCATTTTTACATACTTGGTTTACCAAGCCCCCCACAATCAGCTCCGCCACAACCAATGGTACCGCGATGAACAGCCTCAGGATATGTATGTCCGTGTCACTGCTTCTCGCTTCAAGCTTTAGCTATGGTGTGTTAGCTCTGGTGTTAAATTCACAATGAAATGTAAATGAAAAGTAGAATGAAATTTAATTAGGGGTAATTGTATTTATTTTAAACTTTGCTGATCTTTATTGCATTGGAATTGAAAAATTAAAAGATTCCACATTTTCAACATGTTTTTTAATCACTACAATTGTTGCTTTGTGATGGTTACTTTTAACTTTGAAAAATTTATATTTTAACTAAAATATCACACTTTAAAAGAAAAAACTAGAAAATCAATATATGATGATCAATAGAGAGTTAATATATAGTTACGGATGATAACTTAATCTTTGATATATAAGTTATAAATGATTACTTATATAAATTTTGAATGATAATTTAAAACGTTCCATATCACTGTACACTTAAAATTATATCAAAAGTGAGTAGTAATATCTAACCATATGCATCAAAATGTATTTTTGTGGTCAAAATGTATTTTTGTGGTCAGCATATAGCAAGCGTATGCATTGACTGATGAAATTGGGATTTAATTAATTGATAAATGATATTGGTATATTAGGTTTAGGTTGGAATCGCTGGCTCCGTGAAATTTCGGATACTTTATATGCCTCATATTATATGATTATTGTTAATGAATTTTAAAAAATCAAGTTTTGCTAAATTAATACATTCTTCTTGTAAAACTAAAGACTTTCAATTTTCTGCATCTCCTTTTTTTTCTTTCATGTTACTTTTTTTTTCACGGCAATATAATAATATAATAGAATAGATATTAATGTGAACGTTATATTTATTAATAAATTAACCAATAAAAATTTAGTATTAGAAAAATATTGATTACAGGTGTTTTTGAATATATCGAATCAGTATAGCTATCTTTATAAAATTTCGAAATGAAGGTATACTTTTTCTTTTACTAATTTTAGTTTCTCAATTTCTTAAACTACAAGGGACAAGAACATAATTTAATATAAAATGACTTAAATTGAGAAATATATAAATTTTTTAATTTGAATAAAAAACCCTCACACCAAAAACCCAAAATTCTTATTACTACTTAAAAAATACTAAAAAGATAATAATATAATTTATTATATTTAATTTATTATCTATAATTTTAGATATATAATATTTATAATTATATATGTTTATAATATTTAAAATTCTTTAAATGTTTTTTAAAAAAATTAATAAAGACATTAAAAAAATTTAGACTATTTAAGCTAATTTTTATTGTCTCATAAACTTAGGATTTTTTTTTTAAATAAATAAAAATCCATATTTACCAATATAGATATGCTGGGAGGAATTTACCATTTTAGGCACGCCTTACTAATTCCGGACTCTGCAGACCCGGAACCCAGTTTGCACCATTTTCGAGCTCTGCAGCCCTGAAATTGGACTTTTTATTTTTTTAAGCCAATTCGGGGACTGCAAAGCCCAGAAATGGTACAAATCGTGTTCCGGGTCTACAAAGCCCGAAATTAGACAAGGAATTGAAAAAAAACAGCAACAAACAAAATAAGGTTGAAAAATACAACTAAAACAAACGAAAATACTCATGATCCTCAATATGAAAATTACAAATAAAACGAAGCTAAAAAATACAACAAAAACAAACAACTACTTATGAAAACTACTCATCCTCAGGGTGTGGGGCATTAGAGCAACCACTCCGGGTATGACCCATCTGTCTGCATAGTCCGCATCTCTTCTCCTGACGCTCAACCAAGTCCATCTCATTCCGTATTCTTGAGGACACGGGAGGCCCCTTGCGCTTGCGGCACATAGCTGGGTTTGGCTTAATTGTCGATCCATGCCAGACCGGCCAAATTCACTGATCCGGGATAGGCGGGAAGTCCGTTGCATATACACCGAACACAACCTCTATCCCAAACACAGGATCAACATAAGCACCCCATTCTATCCCAACGGCAGCACAGTCGCAGGTTCTCTGCCGCAAATACACTCGGTATTGACTCTTCCTGGAGTGTGGAATTGGCAAAATCTCCTCAACCACGAATACGACGCCTCTACGATCACAGCTGAGCATCCGCATCTTGGGCAATTCACACTTGCTCTTCTCAATCTCTGAAAGCAGATATTGACTCCAAATACTCCCCGCCACAACCTGAGCCTGTGCTTCTTGCCCCTTACTGATCCAAAATTGCTGCAGTCGCTCATAGGTGGCGCACAC
This sequence comes from Stylosanthes scabra, assembly GCA_036250425.1. Classification (NCBI taxonomy): domain Eukaryota; kingdom Viridiplantae; phylum Streptophyta; class Magnoliopsida; order Fabales; family Fabaceae; genus Stylosanthes; species Stylosanthes scabra. Next base: position 9,330 of record JASCZI010241982.1, on the reverse strand, counting down.
TATTGCCGAAATAGAAAGATACCTTGTACCCTTCAAGACGGCGTTGATGCACTCCGAAAGATTTGTCGTCATGTGTCCCCACCGACGTCCTTCATCGTAGTGCTGTAGCCACAAACTGTTTGTGAACCGGGTCACCCAATCCTTCATGTCAGATCTCAGCTTCTCTAATTAGTTCATGTAATCCATGAACTCAAGCTCCATCGATGCATATGCAGCGTTAATCACCAACATCTTCCCTACTTTAGAATTAAATTTAGTCATGAAGTTACTTGCCAGATAACGCACGCAAATAGCGTGATATGCGCTTGGGGGATGTCACCCACTATCATCTGCCTGTAGTGCGGTCCCGATCGCAGGCGATCTATCAGATATAAGTAGAACACCTTCCTTCCTGATCACATGTGTCCTCAGATTCTTCAAGAAGAACGACCATGAGTCGGTTGATTCTGACTCAACAATAGCAAATGCCGCCAGAAATATATTGTTGTTTCCATCCTGAACCACAGCCATCAGAAGTACCCCCCATATCTCTCATACAGATGAGTGACATCCACAGACACAAACGGCTTACAATGTTTTACACCCTCGATGCACGGTGGGAAAGTGCAGAACACCTTGTCGAACTGGTAACTCTCCTGATCCAACAAACTGCCCTGGTAGTAAGGACTAACCTTCAAATCCACAACCGTTCCCTGACAGAAATACTGCAACGCAGTAATAAGCCTAGGAAGGATGGCATAAGATTCTTCTCAGTCCCCGTATAGCTTCGCTATTACCTTTTGCTTTGCCATTCATACCTTCCGGTACGAAGGCATAAAGGAGTAACTCTGTTGTACGGTGGCTTGCAAGACCGATATGCGAATGGATGAATTAGACTTAATCATCGGCAGGATCACATTGCAAATCAGTCTACCGTCAAATTGCGCATGGTCAGAGGACATCGACGGTGCCAAACAATTATGTGGTCCACCAAACCTCCGTACCTCCCTGTTCAATGCAAATTACCGACTGATGTTGCGTTTGAAATTGAGAAAAAGACAGTTTAGCAGGGTGATTACAAATAACGTGCTACATACCAGTATCCAAGATTTGTCCGCAGGCCACACGAATGGACCATGTGCATCCCGCACCATATTGCTTGCACGGATCTGACTCCACCACTTTGTACTCAGCTGCCCTCCTTATATTATAATTCTTCATAGTCATCTGCACAGCCTCTCGAATGTTGAAACGATGTCCGATCCTGAACTCTTCTCCGCAGACTACATCATAATTGTCACCGACCCCGCCAAATCCTTCCATAGGCTCCTCTCTCATATCATGCAGATGTAACGTGTGGAAATGGCTACTCAAGATGACAAATCAGGAATCGAGACCGGTGCTGGGAGCAAAAAATCCCGTCTGCACTGAGACTCCGGCACAAACTCTATACCATCCGAACTTTCGGTACTATCTTCCATATCACTGACGAAATCCTCATCCGAGCCCTCGTCGGAATTCATTTTCAACTGCATAGCTGCACCCGATGCGGCGCAGTGAATGGGCGAGCAAGTTATCACGTCAGCAGGACCTCCGGCCGAGCTTGATGGACCTCCAACATCAGCGTCGACGGTTTGCATCTCGGTCAGCAGCTCCATCACTTCTCGAGACCCGCATCTCGGTCAGCAGCTCCATCACTTCTCGAGACCCGTACCTGCGGTGCAGGTCAAACATTCCACGGACATGCACATCGCCGTCAACCAAAAAAATCTTGAACTTAAACTGATTCCGCGGAAAAATGTTGAGAAGACGGTAGGCAACCCGTCTCACTAATCTCGTGCCTCCAGCAACTCCCATGTTGCGCAATATAGCAGCCTTCAGCTCCTCCAACGTATCAACAGGCTGCATGTAGAATACTACCGGCGTTGCAGACCGAAACCAAATTCCACCCGAATCACGACCCATCTCTCCGTTCGGATACAGAGTAACAGCCACGAAATCACCAAGATTCATAATTTCGAAAGTGAAATGTGAGTGAGGGAAAGAAGGAGTAATGAGGGTGTGGAGAGCACAACAACACAATGGTTGCCTTAAATAGAACTTCGGATCCAATTCCGGACTCTGCATACCCGGTACACGATTTGCACCATTTCGGGCTCTGCAGTCCCGGAATTGGCTTAAAAAAATAAAAGGTCCAATTCCGGGACTTCAGAGTAAGGCGTGCCTAAAATGGTAAATTCCTCCGGCATGTCTATATTGGTGAAAATGGTTTTTTTTTATTTATTTAAAAAAAAGTCCCATAAACATCTCCCAAACATTTCTATATCCTTAAAGTACATATGTATATATATATCAAAGGATAAATATAACTGATTTAAAATTTAACCTAATTAATTAATTAAACTACGTTACACTGGAAAAAAAATCTGAAAAGAAATAGGTAGGTTATTAATTAGGTTTATTAGTGATGATTATTGTGGTCCTCTTCTCTCTGTTGAGAGGTAGAAGTAGAGTTTCTAGGCTTTTGTGAACCGTTTTTGGAAGCTGTCCAAGCTCCATCCATGGTTTCCTTAGCAGTGTCTCTGACAATATCTGAATTATCCTCCGCTTTTGTTGGACCATCTTTCACCTCTTCTTCTTCTCTTTTTCCATTATCATCTTCACTTGTTTCTGTCACCGCATTAGCACCCTGCCACATTAATAATAAAGTGATGAATATATACGATTAAAAAAAGGAGAGAAAGTGAGAGGTTGGAGACGTACTTCGGCGCGTTCAAAAGCGGAGGAAAGTTGGCGAGGATAATAACGGGGCATGCATTTTGATGAGAACCTCAAGATTGTTTTCGAAGCCATATATCTAACTACTGTCACCGCCATTTTTCATTAGGTACCTCTCTCTATTTATATTAGAATAATTAAGCGGCGATGAAAACATAGCATTGCTTGCTACTTGCTACCTGTTAATTACTTGTGAGTTTGAGGTAACACGAGCAACGCCATCCAACACGTTTAAAGCCTTTGTATGGACACGTACCTTCTCGTTAAGACGGACTAACTCTTTACAAATATAAAGGAGAAAGATATAGATTTTATTAATTTACATCCATATCGAATATGACGTCTAATTAAAAACTAACGGAGTAATAAGATAACTTCTTTATTATATATCTTTATTAAGAATTCTAACAAGTTCAGGGAAATATGTCTAAAAGAACAAAATTATTGTTAAATTTAAGCTCTCCCATAAATAATCTAGGCATCTATTACCTTCCATATATATTTATACAAAATGTACATTCCAATAGCTTTTTCTTAAACCATTAATCTCCCTAAAATTAGTGCATTTAATTATTAGTTGGAGCAGTTGTTGGATAAGGAATAAAGTTGGGGCCATAGTGTAATTTGAGGTTGAGATTTGGAATAGTTTATACAGTTAGTAGCTTTTTTTCCCCCTTTTTGGTAAGCTAGTAAGTGATTTTTTTTTTCAAAGATATTCACGAGTCCAACACGCCGATAATTAATCCTCCACGAATTTGAGCTTCATTTAATAATATTTCGCTAGTCAATGAGTTTCTATATGCACAAAGCGAGATTTGAGTTCCCCACATTTGCTTAATTGAACTCATGAGCTAATTATTGGTTTAGCAAATGATTTTTTTTGGTTAACTGGTTTAGTAAGTGATTCTAATGGGCTGAAAGAGGGAAAAATTAAAAACGTAAGTGTTAGAGCCATGTGGTGGACTAGTGGTGGAATGGATTGAGCAAAGACAAAGTTAGGGCTTGGTCTGTATCTTTTTTATTTGTAAGGAAATGTAATTTAATTGTAGTTTCATTTGAATGTTGCAAAACTATATTTTTCATTATCTTTGTGACTTTATATTAATACTTTTATAGTGTAAGTTTTTTTTTTAAAAAATGTTTATGGAAAGAAAAATGAAGAGTTGATTAGTATTGACTTCAAAGTTCATCATTTAATATTTTTTTAACATTTTATTTAATTACGTTTTAGTAGCCAAATCCATGTTTAGAAATTAGAATATATAGTAGTCAAGTAAATAGTAGATATCCCCATCCTAATCCTAAGTTATTATTAATAGATGGCAGGAATTTGGTTCCACCTTTCACCCTTCGTTCTGTTCATTATCCACTATCTTCAAACAAGACATCAAAGCAAATTAGAACATTTCCTCCTCATCATCCTATTAGCTTCATCATTATTATTCACAGGCAGCTAAAATTAAAAAATAATAAAATAATTTCAAACGGAGAATATGTGCTTCTACTTTTCTGGATGATGACTTGTTGACAAATATCATTATTTCTATTATTTTGTGTCTAAAGTAGCTGCATCTTAAAGTATAAAGTATAATATGCCATTATATTGGTCGCCATTCATGGAAAAGAGAAAATTGTTTTGCATAATGATATGTTAATTGCCACCCAATTTGTACTGGCTACCGCATTAATTAGGTTTGTTCACACTAATTTTTGTAATCTAAAGTCTAAACATATATACATGGAGAAGAGCCTCTTATATGCCCAAAAAGCTTAATCATATATATAATTAAATATTATTGTAACCTTATGGTTGGTTTCATAGGATTTTCGTTTAACCAAAACTTTCATCCAACATGCAACTTTAATATCAGAAATTCTCTTTAAATGTAAGGGAAAAAAGATAGATAACCAAAAATAAAATTAAAAAATCAACAATAGCTAATTTTATATTTTTTAAGAAATTAAACATTCAAATCGTAAAAAAGTAAAACATTCAATTTAAATTATTGGTTGAATTTTTATTGATTATATATCTAGCAAAGCTCTAATATAAATATTATTATCATATTTCGAGTCAATATATTATTTATCCACTATTAAAAAAGTAAGAATTTTAATATACTAAAATTTGCATTTTATTAATAATAAATAAGTCATATGTTAATAATAATAATAATAATAATAATAATAATAATAATAATAATAATAATAATAATAATAATAATTAGCTTTTTATCAACCATAGAGATTCCTTTTTAGAAAGGCACTTTATTTATGTGTTCCAAAGGTAGTTCTTGTCAATTAAAGTAATAGCATATTAATAAGGTTAATTGGAGTTTCAACATGAAAAAGACACATTCAACGTAGATATGGGTATGGCATGGGAGTGGGATTTCACATCAACAATGTCTTGTGATTAGGATTTTATTAATTTCTTTAGCCAATTAATAAATCTTAAGGTGCATATTCCACTCTCTTGTTGCATTGGCCAATTATAAATGCCAACACGTTTTAAGATTTGTATTGTCCATCCTCCATTCAACCACTAAGAAATGGTCATGCTTTATTTTAATTAATTTCCCTAGTAATTAAGAGATAATCCCATAACCATGCTCCATATAAAATAATTTAGTCAATGCATTATTATACTTTGTTTATTTATTTATTTTTTATTTCCCCCTTCTTCAAGAAGTTTTGGTTTTGAATAAATGTTGACCTGAAGAACAAGCTATACCACAGAATTCACATACAAAAATAATTATTATAATTGAAGATAACTTATTATAACTATAAAATAAAAGGATAAACTTATAAGTTATAACTAAAGATAGAATAAAATAACCCAAGACTAAATCTTGAAAAACAAATCCTTATCCCACTATTATAAGGTTGAATGTTTTACCATAAATGATATTTATTTTTATATTGTAAATAATAATTGTGTTTAGATGTATACATAGAAAGATGAAAAGTTTATTATAAGTTTAATTATTCTAATAATTGATTATTTAATTAAAAATATGAAAATTAATATTTATAAATATATACAAATATAAGTGGTTGATTTTTTGTATATATAAAATATTTTTACTTAAATAATTATATAAATCTCTTTTAGTTGTACACATGATTTTTCTGAGTCTTTCCTCTAAATTATTTTGCTATTAGATATTGCTCTTAGTGAAACTAAAGGGAAATGAAAAATAAGGATTGAACTATTAATTTTATTTTTTTTTTACTAAAAATATGTATATTTTATTGATGAAATGACTGATACAACTTTATGAGTCTCAAAACAAAGTGAAAGAAATAGACAACAAAATGGGTATACCCAATAAAATGAAACATTATTGTAAGAAAAAAAATAGAAAAATAAAAAATGGATCTTGAAAATAGAAAAAATCAGCATATTAATGCCGATGATTATAATCTCATATCCACTGTCTATGAAAGCTCCATGTAGGTAGATAAAGAGAATTATTACACGAAAGATTGTATGTTTAATATCTTTTTAATTAATGCATGTAATTTTATATTAACCTTTTTTATTTAAAATTTGTGTTATGATAAATTTTATTCTTTTAGGATGCGTTTGTTTCTGGTGGATAGTATAATGAGACATAGATATTGATAGACACAAATTTATTTGGTAACAGATATATGGACACTGAACATATTATTTTTGGCCCAATTTTAATTATTTCTGTGTCCACTTTTAAACGAAAGACACTGATGGACACAGAATTTGGAAGGATTAACAAATGATTTCTAATACAAAAAATTTTCTTTTCACTCATAAATTTTTTTATTGTTCCATAATTATCTTTTTAAAATAATAAAAATATCATTTATATTAAAATTTTAGTTTTGTCAATGTATGTCATGTTCAATATTATCAAACACATTTTAAAGACATTAAATTTTAATGTTTATGTCCTACTGTTTTTGTCCAAGTGTCTTATTCTATCCTGTTTTTATAAACAGGCTAAAAGCTAAAGAATAAAACTTTAAAATTTTTTATTATAAAAATTTTAATATTATCATGGATCACTGTATGTATATGACAATATTGGTTCACTTGCAGTCATGCATGTTGTTACTATACTTCTGCTACCTTCGCCCTTACATTAAACATGAATTAACAATTCAATAAATATATTATATATTATATATTCATTCAATATAAGTGATCACTTTCTATAGTGAGCCCTCATCTACTATTTCTCTCGTTGGCACATGTTTTCAATTTTTCCAATGCCTAAATAATCTTTTTAACATCTATAACATTTGCATGTTTTGGAAATATAGCTTTATAATAGAGGATTTATTTTTTAAGAAATTTTTCTCCCAACTACTGTTACTTCTATTACAACAATAAAAAGTGTACACTAAAAATTCACCAATAAATTAGTTTTTTTTATAAAATATATATTAAAATATATAATATTCTTTTTATAATCAATATAAAATATATATTAAAAATAATCAAATAACATATATATTTATACATAAATATATAATGATTAATTTAATAAATGATATTTTGTATACACCTAATGTTTTTTTTATTATGTATCCATGTCAAAATGTATATATATTAAATAGTAATTGTACCTTCCAATTCAATGAAGTTGCATTTTTCAATACAATTATTATAATTTTTTTAAAAATTCTTTCAAAAATCAATTTTAATAAATCATTCTTAAACAATAAAATTTTACTAAATTAGATAGTCAGAACTCTTACTTTTGGATAGAAAACAACATGAAATTTGTACTTGCTAACAATTGGAGCCATTGGTTCTGTCTATCTTTTGTACTTGGAATTATAATATTCCATCTTCCAAAGTTTTCTGGAGTTCTACCTTGAGAGGGATTATAGATTATTTGATGAAGAGATTTATTTAGTATTATTCATATTAAAATAAAATTATAAAATTTTAAAAATTAACATTATTTATTCAATGTTTAAATTTCTTTCAAAGTAATTATTCAATTAAAAATAAACAAAACATAATAGGTTCGTGTTCTCCTACGAAGAGAAATAAGGTGAAAAGGATGAAAAAATTAATTCTAGAGTGAAAATAATTCTACCTATATCATAGTCTAAAATAAAAATGCACCCACTTTTTCCTGTCACTTGAAAATTGCCAAAAGAAGCATTACCTGTTATGAATTATTGAGCCGTCGGTTACTATGCGGCACTATGCGGCATAGTAACCCAATAAATCATGACCGTCCATTCCTAATCAAGTTACTATGTTGCATAGTAAATGAATCATAGCCGTTCATTCCTTTTCATGTAATAGTAAATCTTTTACTATAAATAGGGCTATGATTTCATAAGTTTTTCATATCCAGAAATCAATAAGAATTTCATATTCTTGTTCTCTCTAGCTCTCTCTCTTGTTTTCTCTTATTCTCTCTTTTATAGCTTCAGTTTTATAACACGTTATCAGCACGAGGCT
>JASCZI010241981.1:40507-51998 GCA_036250425.1 Stylosanthes scabra | reverse complement strand
ATGAAGCCCTAAATCAGATTCTAATTCTTATGAGTCTCAAAAGTGATCCTAGATTGGATTACATGTCACTATATCCAAACTAGTTCTAATCCAATTTTAACCCACATAATTATAGTTGCATAACAATTAGCTTGACTATCTCTAGTTAGACCTAATCATTATGTGATTCAATTTCCAGATAGCATAAACTAATAGATCTCTTAATCTTATTAACTTAGCCCTAGATAAGTATAGAACACCTCTCAGTGATTCTAAACTATTGGGATGAAGAATGTAAAATTAAATCATGCATAGAAGATACCCGAATATACCTCATTGAATTGATAATTGAATGTACAAAAGACTACCTCATGATGGGTGAACAGAGCTCCTCACCCTTAACAATGGAGTGTTTAGCCTTGCATGATAAAAACTAGATCTCAGAATAATGGAAAACGTCTATGCTGAAGTTTCTAACCCTAGTGGTTAAGTTACTTCTTATACCTATCCTAATTAAAATTCAAATTCAAATTACAATCTAATCTAATCCTAATCTTATCTGTTTACAACTCCTTATCTTCTTCTCTTGAGTCTTCAATCAAGCATATCTTTGATCTTTCCAATTAAGCCCTTGATTAATGAGTGGAATTGAGACCTAACAACTTGGATTGGATTGGCTTTGATAGAAATTTGGACGTTGCTTGCATTGCTCCCCGCGTATAATGTGGGGCTTCTGTCTAAAATTGGAGCTTCACTCTTAATTCTCACGTTTGACGTCATTGCCCCACGTATAACGTGGGGCTTCTGTCTTCAAGTTGCCCCTTTTGACGCCAAGCTCACGTTTGACGTGAGAGTCCCACGTATAACGTGGGCTCTCTGTCAAATCTTGCAATCTTTTCACTTATTTCTCACGTATGACGTGAGTTCCTGACGTATTACGTCCAATCTCTGTCCCTTCTTGCCTTCTTTGCTTCAATTCCCACGTATGACATGGGCTCTCCACGTAATACGTGGGCTTTAACACTTAGCCAATTTTCTCTTTTCTTCTTTGCTTCGTTCCTTCTTCTTCAATCTCTCTCAAATGGTCTTCAATTACCTAAAACTCTTAGTGAATCATCTAAAAACACAAACACAACTCAAAGAACATCAAGTTTCTTTGATTTGATAAATTAATAACAATAATCCACAAAGAATATCATGATAATAGAGAGAAATTGGAACTAAAAACAACCCAAGATGCACACGCATCAGTGTACACCTAACGGCCATATCAACGAATTTTTAACGGAACCTAACAAAAGGGCCAACGTGAGCCACGACTTTAAAAGTGGGGGGCTATTTTGATAATAAATGAATTTCGGAGGCCAATTTGATCATCATCCCAAATTTCAGGGACCAAATTGATATTTAACTTTGCTTTATAAATTAAAAAATTGATATTGGCATAGTAAGGTCAAATTCCTTAAATTAGTGGGGGCAAATGGCTTTTTATTATATGCAGTACTTGAAAATTTTCTAAAATTTTATGGGGGCAATTGCCCCCACAGCGTCCTAAGTAGATTCGTCCCTATAGGAAACTGTCATTACAAGTTCCCAATCCAACTCATCCATTTTGAATAAAAACCCAACTTCTGTATCATTTCCAAACAAAACTCCATTCCACCTTGTCATAAGTCTTACTCATATCTAATTTCAATGCTAAATCACAGTCATCATACCTCTTATTCTATGGGAAATGCATGTATTCATGAACTATCAACACATTATCACTAATCAATCTGCACTTAATAAAAATGCATTGAGAGTCACTAATACTTTTGTTCATCACTAACTAAAGCCTATGAACAAGAATTTTAGAGATGATTTTATAAAGCACGCTACTGAGACTTATAAGGCGAATGTGTTTTATGGACTTAGTATTAGGCAAATTTGGTACGAGGCATATATGAGTATGATTACAAGCTTTAAGAAGTTTACCTCCGCTGAAAAAACTTTTAACCGCCTTTATCACATCCTCTTTAATAGTGACTAGAAGAATTGGAAGAACTTAGCTTTAAATCCATTAACCGAGAAAACTGCACTCTTGATCTCTGCTTCTGAAACTGGCCGAGTGAGTGATCTGTTATTTCCTGCATTCAATTTTGTTGAAATATCTTGAATTTCATAACTAGGATTTCTGGGTTAACTTGTAACAAAAAGATCTTCAAAATAAGCTTATGACACTGAAGTAATTCCACTCAGTTCCTTAGCTAGAACTCCGTCAGCATCTTCTAATTCATAAATTATTTTTTCTATACTGCATTTGGAATTTAGAATGAAAAAAATGTGTTACGGTCACCCTAATTAAGCCATTGAACCCAAGATTTTTGCTTCCAATGCAATATCTCTTTTCAAGCCCAACTGCATCTTCTAATAACTCTTCCACCCAAACCAGAATGTCAACATCGTTCGCCTCGTGGCCTTTATTAGCTTCTGATGTAATCTAATCTGTGAGCCTTCTTATTGTAGCCAAAGAATTAGATTTTGAGGAACCTTTCCAATTAACAAGCATATGTCGACCATGCTTTTAATTTTCCAGCTAACTAAAACATAGGAGAGCCGTTAACAACATGTTGCCAAGACAGTTTAATCAGATTAACCACCTCCTCATTATTACCCTATCGTTCTTGAAATCTAAAACGTCTTTTGAATTTCCTTTATATTCTTCCAAAGTTGAGAAGAAGTGGTATATGGTTAGAACCCATAAAATCCAGATGCATTAGGAATGTTGTTGGAAATTCAGAATGCCAAGTAGAAGTCAACAAGGCCTCATCTAATCTCTCTTTGATAAAAATTACCTTCGTACTGCCTATTACTCCATGTGAATTTGTCACCTTCATAACCAATGTCAAGCAACCTCCCTTCATTGATAAAATCATTGAAATTCTATAGAAAAGTTGATGATGACTACGTTCGGCAACCCTAATTAAGCTAATGTAGTCTCTTTGTGCTTCAAAACTTCTTGGTTATCTGCTTCATCCTCCTTATTTCCTCCCAGTATCATTCTACTATGCTCCTCTTTTGAATTCTAATAAGAATTTTTAATTTGAGAATTGTCATCCTGGACAAAGAGGCTAGCAAATTCTTGAATTAAGTTAATTGGTGTTGGTTTTCAATTTTTTTGGTGACTATCTGCAGCAACTGTAGATCTATTGGGATTCACATTCTCCTTTTGTTTTTCCATTCTCCAACCATACTAATCTACCCTCAACCAGGTACCCCATTGCTCCTCAAGCGCTTTGCCAGCCACAAAATCCTCTAAATACTTGTTGCAAATACGGATTTCATGGCTAATGTAGCCACAATAGTGACAGAAATTTCCTACCCTTTCATGTTTGAGCTGTAAATTGATTATTCGACCATTACTCCTATAAATCTTCAAGCTTCTCCTCAGTGGCATGGTGATATCAAGTTGAACCTTGACTTTGATAATTCTCTCATCACTTCCCTCATGAGAAAGAGATTTGTGTCAAGAACTTTCCCCGGTGCTCCTTCCACCTTAATGGCCAAGTTCCTTGTTTTATTTTGTTCGGGCACACTTCACAATTGTATCCACAAAGACTTTACCATACTCTGTAATATACAACCAAGCACCTTTGCAAAATCTCATAATTTTCTTCTATTCTAAGTTGTCAAAAAAGAAAAGAAGAAAGCCACAATCAGACATAAGTCATTAAAATATCATCATTCATTTGTGAATTAAAAATGGTGTAACTATATATCCATAAAATTATTCCAGAATTCAGTCATTTATTAGAAAAAAATTAAACATACAAGTGCAATGAAATTCATCCAGATTCATTTCAAATTAAATTATAAATAAATAAAAAATTGATAACAAAATTTCAAACAAACACCTCTAAGTTTTTTTTTTTTTGGACAGGGAAACACCTCTAAGTTTGATAGCCCTTACATTCTCTCTAACATTCAAAATAATGAATTCCAAAATTTTAATAATCATTTATTCAAATTTAAAATTAGATAGAAAAACAACCAACACAAATAGAGAATACGGAGCAATGTAGTCAATAATTATTTACACGTTTTATTGTCTTTGTTATCCCCCAAACTCAAACTCAAGTCAACTAGGTCAAAGGAATAGTCTGCAATCCACAAGTTGGAAATAAAATTATTTTTAAATTTTAATTAACAAAGAAGAGAAGTAAAGCCAATTTTAAGAGGTTTTAAGTAAAGTTGGCAATTGGACCCTTAACCATAGGGCTGACCTTAAATCCTATATATTTTTTCAGATGATAATCCTAAAATATCATAAAAACTAATCTTTTAGTCTTTACCCTAAATAAACGCTCTAAAAAATAGTTGGATTAGAGCCAACACTAAGGGGCTGTTAGTTTATGGTGAAAACCAGAGAAGGGAAAAGGAAAGGAAAGAAGAAGAAGAGAAAATGCAAAATTTCCTTTATTTGTTTAGAAGGAAAATAACAAAGGAAATGTTAAAAAGTATACAAAGATTCGTGGTCCCATCACAATATTCTTTTTTTTTTTTGACAATAGAAACATAGTTTTAATTAAGGAGATCCAAACGACACTTACAGTAGAAAACATCTATTTTACATAGAGAAAACGAAAATAAAAATCTTAAATGTTGAACTATGGTCTGAGAGGAGGCGCAACCTTCGATTACTGCGAATCTTACACGGTAGAAACTGAGATACATCTTGATCTCTTTTGTTTCTTTTCAAACATAATCGTGCTGCAATACTTTTGGATTCATCTTCTTCTTCTTCTCCATATAAAATAGAGGATTTTTTAGATCTGAAGTTTCCCCAAAAATCAAAATCATGTCCCCACAGTGAGTTCCCTGAATTTTCATACCAACATCATCCATAAAGGAGTTAAAAAGCACCACAAAAGGGGAAACTGCACCACTCAAGGGGTTATTTGAATCCAGATCTGGATCTCAGATCTGGATCTAGGAAAATAGACAAGAAAGTAGAATGAAAACAGAAACCAACAACTTGAAACCAGAAAACAAGAAGAGAAGGAATGAAGAGTCAGAACATAGAGAAGGCAGTGGTAGTGGTAGAGATAGACGGAAGAGGTGGAGGTGGATGGGTCTGCAAATGATGAAGCTTGGTTTGCTGGAGGTTTAATGGGTGCTGTTTTATGAGTAGGGAAGGAGAAGAAATGAAGCAGGAAAGTAAAGGGAAGAAGAAAGGGTGAGGGCCACCACACCCGGTGGCTGAGGGTGGCGGCGGCTGCCCTCCAATGGCTTCAGTCGTGATGAAGAAACCAGAGAGAGAGAGTGTGTTTTTTTTACAAAAAAATGGTCTTTTAAGACCTGCTTAGTTGCTTATCCTTGTGGTAGTAGATGATGCAAATATGCAATGATGCCTCCACAATATTCTTCCACCTAAATGTGGATGGAAAACCAAAAGAAAAGTATACGGATAACTCTATTACCCATATTATCCTTTAAGGAAAACTAAAATAAAAGAAGAATTTATTTTTTTCATAACTCTTTGTATTGCCGTAACACTACAATATAACTTTTTATTTTATTTTAAAAATGATATTAATAAAATAAATTATTTTATTCCTATTAAGTGTAAATAATTTATATGAATTTAAAATAGAAGCATGGACATATTTTATGATTATATTAGTTTATAATAATAACAATAATAATAATAATAACAATAACCTTTATTTAATTATTGATTGTATTAAGATAATTTATTTTATTTTATACTATTAATTATATTAATATATTTTATTATTTTAATTATAAGTTGAATATTATTTTTAAATAACTCAAGGATAAAAAAGTAATTTCAAATTAATATAGTTTTCTTTCCTTCTACTTTTCTTTTCAATCAAACACAAAAATTATTCTTTTTTTCCTTTTTTTATTTTCCTTTCATACAAACACATCAATAAAAAATAAAAATCCATTCAATTTTTTTCATTTCTCTCCCTTTCTATTTCTTTCCTTTCTATTTCTTTTCTTCTAACCAAACGGAGCCTAAAACTCTAAATTGGCCCAAATTGCTAAGCCAAAAAAAAAATCCTAAATTTCTGATCATTATTCTCTCAACCTCCAATACCAAATTCTCTCAGCCTCTACTCTAGTCTCTCATCTCATCCACCAAATCACCATCGCGGTGGCGTTGCCATCGCCTTGAACCGCCATGGCTGCACTCGTCGTTGTATTTGCACCAAGTTCTTTTCATCTTTTTTTTTTTTCACGGAACCGCTCTTGTATCGCCGTCGTATCTATTGCTGCTGCTTTCGCCGCCTCTTTCCTGTTTAATGTCTCGAGGCTTCTCGTGATTCCAAGATGATGATGGTACAAACTCTTCCCTATTTAAATGTTCTTATGTTAGTGTTTTCTATTTGCAGAAACATTGCTCTTATGTTAGCATTCTTCTCTCTTATTATTGTCTATTTGCAGAAGCAGTGTTCTTATGTTTACAAAATTCAGGCCTTCAAGCAATCAAGCTGTTTGACAAAATGTTAGTATATTTTTTATTCATTAAATCACTGTGATTTCAAACTCTAATAATAATTCTACAAACCAAAAAAAAAGCTCTTTGCTTTTTTTCCCCTCTAAGATTTTTGTAATTTTATATCATCTCTTACATATATATATCGTTCCCGCTATTTGAACAAGTGAATTAGCTAACCAAGTGGTTAACCAAGTGAATTTGAAACAACACCACCACTTTCACCTAAAAACGCGTGTGTACATGCGCTGAAGAAGCAACAAACGTTCAAAGATGTTCTTCGATCATCGTTCTTCATTGTTTTCTTTCCCCCCCCCCCTCCTCCTCCTCCTCCTCCTCCTCCTTCTTCTCTATTTTATATTGATGTTGTTGTCGTTGTTATTGTTATCGTTGTTGTTATTGTTGTTGCTGCTGCTGCTGTTGTTGCTGTTGCTGTCGTCGTTGTTGTTGCTGCTGCTGTTGTTGTTGCTGCTGTACATAAATATGTAGCAATAATGCGTAGAAATAGAAAGAACCTTGTGCATAAATAGAAAGCAATAATGCACAGAAATAGAAAGCAACATTGCGCAGAAACGGAAAGCAATAATGTGTAGAAACAGAAAGCAACATTGCGCAGAAACAAAAAGCACTAATGCGCAAAAATAAAATCTTCTTCTTTTTCCTTCCTTCATTCTTCCAAGTCTGCATATGCATCTTCTTCTACTTTTTCTTCTTCTTTTTCTTTTCTTCCTTCCTTCTTCCATGTCTTCTTCTTCCTTCCTTCCTTCCTTCCTCCGAGTTTGCATATGCATCTTCTTCTTCTTCTTTTTCTTTCATTCCTTCTTTCTTCCATGTCTGCATCTGCATCATCATCATCATCATCATCATCATCTTCTTCTTCTTCTTCTTCTTCTAACAACAGAAAACGAAGAAGAAAACGACGATGAATCACCCAAATCACGATAAGAAGACGAAAAACGAAAAGAAAGTGATTTGCTTGGTTAAAGCACTTGGTTGACGTTATATTAAGGAGAAAGAGCGCGTGTTGTTATTTACTTGGTTAGCCACTTGATTGATAAAACCACTTGGTCAGTTAGATTTATTGTATATCTATATATTCCTAGAATTGGAATTTTATAGTTTATAGCAATGTTTTGAAAATTGGATTGGATCAACCGGTAAAATCAGTTTAGTGTCTAAAACCGTCAATTTAGAAACCATTCAAAAACTGTTGAACCGGTTGGGAATCGGATGGTTGGGCCGAACCGGGTCCCAGCTGGTTTTTTTATTTTGCACTAAGACGAGAAGACGACGTCGTTGCAGCTTCTCTCTCAACTCTTGAACCCTCTCAAAGTCTCTCACTCTCAGCTCTCAACTTGAGGAACGAACCCTAGCCGTCGCCCTATCCCTCTCATCGCCGCGGCCCGCCACCGTCCCACCGCCCCACAGCCATAATCTGCAACGCCTCTTCCCAAGCTGCCCGCTCGCAGCGTCGTTGTTGCCCGCTCGTCGCCACTTGAAGAGTGTAGGCAGTCGCTCCGCCTGCACTCAGTGGCGTCGCGTACAGTCCGTCAGCGCTGTCTCTGGCTCTCTGCAGTCTGAAGGTAAGTATTGAGTAGCTCTTTTTTTTTTTTTTAAGTTATGGTTTCTGAAAAACGAAAAAAAAAAAGAATTATGTTAATAGGATTTCTGAGTTGTAAATTCCCTATTTCTCTTGTTGCTAAAGTTTATCTCTTTTCCTTGCTATTTTTTTTTCTAACTGTGCAGAAAGTTGACTGATGTCCTCCGTTGTGTGTGCTTGATCACACATTGAAGCTCCCCTGTTCTCCATTTAGGTATTTCTTTTCCGCATTTTAATCATACATTAGTATATTGCTTTTTTGATTGTTTCTAGGGCTCATATTAGAAATTAGACTAGATTTCCATTATCCAACTTCCTTTCGATGCATCACATTCCATGATATTCAGATTATGTATTAGTTAGGGATAGGGAATCACATTCCCTGATGACTTGTTCATAGTGTTGTCACTGGCTCACTGCTATATTGGACAAGTATTGACTTTTTAGCATTTGGAATTTGAGGAGTGTTTCTTCATATTATTCGATGTGCATGTAATTATGCTAAGCTTATGCATCTTTGGATGGTATTTCACAGTGCCTTGTTGATAGAGTTACTTTGTATTGCAACTTGTGATCGGGACTTGAAGAGGAGGATCCTGAACATAAAGTCATTAATCTTCTTTCAAGGTTAGTGCTTTATTTAAAGACAGCAGCATATATGGTTTTTAATTGCATATCTTCGCTTCTAATTTGCATAATACTGTGCTTTTCTTTTTTAATACTATAATTCGATGTTGATAAAGTGAAATAGCTGATATATAATGCAAAGAGTTACATATGAATTTGAGTTATGTTATGTTCTTCATTCTTTTTTAAGCAGAGTATCCAAAACGCACCCACCAATCTCCGCCCAAATACAATGTCGGCTGCCGCGAAGCAAACCCTAGCCGATCATCCTGAACCCAAACCTGACCAGATACTCCCTCCAGATCTGTCAGCTTCGGAGACAATCCCGATAGATCGGCCTCGTTCGGACCCTTCCGAGGCTGAAGCAAATCAAAATCTCGAACACCATGATGAAAAGGGAGGAGAAGGAGAAGGAGAAGATGAGGAAGAAGAGGGAGAGTGCGGGTTCTGCTTATTTATGAAGGCTGGTGGTTGTAGGGAATCATTCACCGAGTGGGAGAAGTGCATCGAGGAAGCAGAGAAGAACAAACAGGACATCGTTGAGAAGTGCGTCAATGTCACTGCGGCACTGAAGCAGTGTATGGAGGCCCATTCCGATTACTACGAACCCATCCTCCGTGCCGAGAAAGCCGCCGAGCAGCAAGCCATCGCGGAATTGGAGAAAGAAGCCTTGGAGAAAGAGTCCAAGCAGCAAGAATCTTCTAATTCTGATCGAAAGTGAGATCTCGCTAATTCGAGATTTTTTCCTTTTAAATTTTACTTTTACTTTTACCAATTGTTTTGCTTGTATTTTATTGCGAAAAGAAGGAATTGATTACAGTTTAGAGGCTTAAGTTATTGGAGATGGAGAGTATGTCTGACGAGAGAAAGAGGCATTTTTGGGACTCACAATAAATTAGAATTCTTATGAATATGTTCTTACTTGGATTTATAGGTCTATGATATCATATTGGTAGGTGGTCTATCTCTGTTCAATAAGCCAATTTGTACTAGAAATAACGTTATGATGAACATACTGCACTTTTTCACAAGTTATACATGATTCATGTCATGTCATTGAGACCTTTTTGTTTTGTTTTACATTGATTTTTATACCTTGCGTTGTTGCAACTTTAGAGATAGAAAGTTTTTGCGGTTATTTAGACACAGGTTGGTGGTCATTTGATTGAGCTATCATGTCTTTTTTGCTTTGGGTTTTTATTTTTTCACTTCCTACTTTTATTCTATCTATCTCTCTCTCACACACACTTCAATCTCAAGCCATGTGGGTTCCATGCTTTTGCCTCCCCAAGGAAATGCAACACATCAATCTTTTGCTGTTGCTGAGTTTTAATCCCTAGGCCTTCTTCCACTTTTTGAGAAGTGGTTCTGAGCTTCAGAATAAGAACACTAAAACACTGCACACAAAGCATCTTCTTCTTCTTTAGTTTTCTGCTTCATGTCAGCATACCAACCACTTCTTGTTTGCTCTTATGCCTCTTACAATTCAATCTTCCATGAAACTTTGAGGAAGCACAGTCCAGCTCCCATTGTCCCACTAAGGCATGTTGATGAAGATACCCAAATAGGAGGATATCACATTCCCACTGGGAGCGAGGTCTTATCCTATCATATTCTACGGGCTATTTTTATTATTATTATTTTTTCTAGAAATTTATATGATCTTTGCCAGTATTGACAGTGTAGAGTGATTTCAACATATTGCTATAAATATATATGGTTGTAACATGGACAATGAGATGTGGGGAAATTCGGAGCAGTGGATGCCAGAGAGGTTTCTGGACGATGAGAAGTATGAGATGATGGAACTGTACAAGACAATGGCATTTGGGGCGGGGGAGAGGGTCTGCGTAGCGCAGCTGATAGCATGCTCATCAATTGGGAGACTGGTTCAGGAATTCGAATGGGAGCTGGCTAAAGGCAAGGAGGAGAATGTTGACACCGTCGGCCTTACCACCCACAGGTTGAATCCCCTTCTTGTCAAAATCAAGCCAAGATGCAAGATCAATTACTTGGTCCCAACTTCCCCCTTTTACTTTCTGCAGCTCATTATGCTACCCACTCCCTCCCTCTCCTCCTTTATTACTCTACTCTAAATAATCATCATCTCTTGTCACATATTTTTCTTCTACTGAGCGTTAAAATGCTAACAGTTGCTTTTTAATGAAAAAACTAGTATGCAACGAACGAAGGCACATGTAAAAGGTCCGTTAAATAAAGAGAACCTTCAATTGAATTCCCTAGCCTAGCTTGGTCTCATAACCTTATCCGTCGTTACCCATGCCCCGGAAAGCTTTGACAAAATATGTTATTTGTGTCCTTAGCGATTTAATATGGTGTTAAATTTTCTTTTACTCTCAATTACTGGATTTAATCTACACAACCAAGTATTTTAACTAATCAAGCCAAACCAAGCTGATTTCCCTCACCGCATTGTTACTGCCATTTTTTTCTCTCAATTCCAACCATGCCAACGACGCCATCCCTTCTTCTCTGTTTTTCTCCCTTTCATCATTATTCTTCTCCTTCTTAGTTGATTTCTTCTGCTGCTTCTTCCAACGACGATAATGATGGCGGCGACAACAACAAGGGGGAAGAGTACGACAACAATGACGAGAAGAGGATGAAGACGAGGACGTGCGACAACGACAAAGAAGAGAAGGAGAAAAAGAAGAAGACAACGACGATGGTGACGATATTGACAATGGAAAACAATATGAAGCAGGGGTGAAGCTAGAGGTGTATCTTAGGGGGCCAGCATGAAAATATAACATAATAGA
>JASCZI010241981.1:22397-34871 GCA_036250425.1 Stylosanthes scabra | reverse complement strand
TGCCCACGTATAACGTGGGTGGCTCACGTATAACATGTAGCCTCTGTCCAATTCTGCCAATTGAGAGATTAATTACCACGTGTAACGTGGAGTAGCCACGTATAACGTGGGGCTTGGAACTTAGAATGTTTCTCTCATTCTTCTCTGCTTCGTTCTTCCACCTTTAATCCTCTTTGTTTGATCTTTAATCACCTAAAATCCTTTGTGAAACACTCTAAACATATACAAAACTCAAAAGAACATCAAGTTTGTTTGATTGACAATTTGAGAGTATAAATCACAAGAATAATCATATAATTAAAGAGGAATTGAAGCTAAAAACAACCCAAGATGCATACGCTTCACTTGGCAGTGTTGTGATTCTGAAGACGTGTCCTGTTAGGGTTGGGGGCGAGGAAGATGAATCTGTGGAGTACTTTCATCGTCTTTTTTAGACATTCTCTCCTTGCGTAGAAGCATTCAATCATTGAAAGCCTCTAATGAGCATTGATGGCAAGCATTTGTTTGGTAAGTACGTGGGTCATTTATTGATGGAAATTGCACAAGATGGGAATTCAAACATCCTCCCAGTCGTGTTTGCACTTGTTGAGGGGGAAAATACAGAGTCATGGAAGCTTTTTCTTGCTCATCTAAGGGCGCATGTGACGCCGCAGTCCGAGATACTTGTTTTGAGTGATAGACACAACGACATCAAGGCTGTGTTGGAGGATCCGGCTTACGGTTGGTTCCTCCCTTCCACTTTTTGTGGGTTCTGTACAAGGCACGTTGCCGCCAACTTTTTTCAGAAATTCATGTCTGTCGATGCCAAGAAGCTCCTTATGAAAGGCTGCTTATGCGAAGAACGAAGTTGATTTTGATTATTGGTTCGGTTTGCTAGAGGGTGAGGATATGGCCATGGGTGAGTGAGCGAACAAGATAGAGAAGGAGCATTGGACTCAACATATGGATAGTGGTCGGAGGTTTAGTCACATGACGACCAACATTTTTTAGTGCATTAACACTGTTCTAAATGGCACCAGGAATATCCCAGTGATGGCCTTGGTAAAGTCAACCTACCTAAGACTTGCCGAGCTTTGGGTTAAGAGTGGACATGAGGCAAAGGCACAACTTGGTGCAGGGCACCAGTTTAGCCAGTCCCTCATTGATGCCATGGAGAAGAACATGAGGGATTCAAGGTGCTTCGCTGTGACGTTGTTAGATTGCCATAACTCTGAGTTTGAAGCTACACAGACGAGCCCCACCGGTGGATTCTCACTTGGCACTTATCGAGTCTCACTCCGAAACCGCACATGTGATTATGGCCAATTTTAGGCTCTACATTACCCATGTTTGCACGTGGTTGCTTGTTGTGCACTTACTCTCTGGTGAATTGGGCTTCTTAGGATTGTGCAGATCAGGACGAACATGGATGACGTTGATCTGAACCGGCCTAGGCGTTGAGGTATTTGTAGGCAGGTTAGACACACTAGGAAGAATTGTGACCAGAGAGGCTCCACAGCTAGAGATGGTGTTTAGGTTTAGCTATCACCGTAATGATGTTTTTATTTTCCACTTTGAGTTTCCTTTGGTTTAGGGTTAGGGTTAGGGCTAGGGCTAGCTTTGCTTTGTGTTGTTCATGTACCCTTTATGTATCAAGTCCTTTGGACTCTAATTTATGTCATTTATGTTTTTTTTTTTTTTCGTTCTCCTCAGTGTCATTTCATTTTCTCAAATAAAGGTAACGCAAAGAGCCTTTGCATTATAACATCAACCAAATATAACTTTGAAAAAAAAACAAACATTTTATATAGGGAAACACGCAAAATCCATGGCACACTAAAATAGATTAATGGATTCGACATTTGCGTAGAATCTGTGGCACCATCCCCGTGAATTCTGTTAAACTTTTTTACATAGAATCCGTGGCAGAGTCCAGTGGATTCCGTAGAAATGTGAAATTGGTGCAATTCGTCATTTTAGCCCCAATGGTATAATTTGATCATTTTGAGGAGCAATTAAATTAAATGGGTAACTTGCCCTTATTTTTTTAAATAATTACCTATATAAATTATGCTTAGGTATAATGATATAAAAGTATTTTTTATTTATTATATTAAAATTTCTTTATTCCAAACTCTAAAGTAAAATGATTTTTTTTAAAAAAAATTATAACTTTTTAAGAATATTTTTTTATAATTTTTTAGTATTTTTATGTTATGTTTACTTAAGAAAATTTTGTCAAACACAATAATTTTTTTAAGAAAAAAATATATTTTTTTTAATGACATCTAAACACGCACATAATACAAGTTACATAATTTAATAACGACTTTTTTTGTTAATTTATTACTTCACAAATCCGAGAATATTTTCCCTTTTTGTTATTTCTTCCTTGATGAGTTCCTTCAACTATTCAGGCCGTTCAATTGTAATTAGGATTGTCCATAACAAAGAATAATTAAATAGCAAATTGAATATTCAAATTCTAAATAGTTTTGTACTAACAAACCTTGTTTAATGTTTAATTAATCCATTAGAGTAGTAGTATTATTTTATTTTTATTTTTATTTTATTTGAGTTCCATGCATGGAATTCTCCTCCAACTACAACAAACACACACAACACAACCAATAGAAAAACCAAAGAGACTGTGTGTGCGTTGGTCACTTGTTCTTCCTTGTTGAGGGCTTGTTCAAACCCTCTAATACTAGTAACAAACCAACCCCCATCTCATCAAAATTCGATCTTTACCTTCGCTTTTCTTCCATTACCGCATTAAATTTCGCAGCTTGGGACAAATAATAAATAAAGGGAAGAAGGAAAATTAATTGGGTTCATTCTCTCTGTTTTTGTTGGTGCCTTTTTGTTCCTGTGGGTCTCTGATCTTCTTTTCTACTCAAAAGAGAAAGGAACTGTCACATCTGAAACACTTTGATTCTCTCTTTTTTCTCTCTTTTCTCATCATCATTCATCACCAACTCCTGGTTTCAAAATCAAGAAGCTTGATGATCTGTTTCTGAGAGCTTGATCTCAAAGCTTTGTTTTTTTTTTTTTTTCTTCCCCTTCACCTTTCACCTCTTTGGATCAGTATTTGCTATTGTATCATTCAAAAAAGGTTGTAAGGTAAGTCTTGTCTTGTTGTTAGTTCTTGTTTTTTCTTAAATTAAGATTTTCATTGAGATTGAGATTTGAAGGATCAATCCTTTGAAGAAGAATGGAGGAAAGGAAGTTTGTGTGCAAGTATTGCAGTAAGAGATTCCCTTGTGGCAAGTCTCTTGGGGGACACATAAGGATTCACATGATGAATGAACACTCTCTATCAGCAACAATGCCCTATTCTTCTAATACCAATGAGTTTGAATATCCTAACAGGAAGAGGAAGCGTGATTTCATGGCAACAACTAATAATGATTCTGATTTCTGCTATGGTTATGGTGGTAGTAGTAGCAGTAGATATGGTTATGGTGGTGGAATCAAAGAGAATCCGAAGAAAACAAAGAGCTCTAAGTTCTGCAAAGAATGTGGGAAAGGTTTTCCATCGCTTAAGGCTCTTTGTGGCCACATGGCTTGTCACTCAGACAAAGAAAGAGGAACCAATTCCAATAACAGGTTTCAGTTTGAATCCAACTCTGGGATCAGTGAGAAGCAGAAATTGGTTGTGGATAGCAATTCTGACACTGAAACCTCTGTTCCAGTTAGGAGATCCAAGAGGATGAGATTCAAGAATGTTTCCAACAACAACAACTCGAACCCCTTTTATTGTTCTTCCTCTTCTTCTGTGTCTGAGGTTGAGCAGGAGCGAGAAGAGGTTGCTAGGTGTTTGATGATGCTGTCCAAGGATACCTCCTACAAGGATCAATTCATGCTTTTCTCCAATAACAATTCGGTTGTTCTTGAGGCCAAATTGCCTTTTGTTGATGAGAAGAAGAAAATTGGTTATGATTCGGACAATTCGGATTCTGGGTATTTCAGATATGGTCCCAAGAAGAAGGTAGATTCTGATTATTATTATGATGATGATGATGAAGTTAACAACAATGGTGATTCAAGGAGAAACAAGAATTGGAAGCTTGAGTCTTTGACAAGTGAAGATTTCTCTGCATTGGAAAGCCATGAGTTCAATAATAACAGTACAGACACTGATTCAAAATCTCACAGCAACAAGAAGATCCATGTGAACAACAAGGGTAATAATAAGATTAAGAGTAAGAAGAAGAAGAAGAAGAAGTTGTTGAAGTCAAAGAAGAACAAGGAACATGAGTGTCCAATTTGCAACAGAATGTTTAGGTCAGGACAAGCATTGGGGGGTCACAAAAGATCACATTTTGTTGGAGGATCTGAAGAGAACACACTTTTCATCAGACCAGATGCTACTGCTACTGTTGTTCCATGCCTAATTGATCTCAATCTACCTGCACCTGTTGAAGATGCACCTTTTTGAATCTTACAAAGTTTTTGTCTTTTCTGGTTTTCTTGCTTTTTTCTCATCCTAATGGTGATGTACAGAAGGGAAAAAAACAACAACAATGAGGGTAATTCAGAATTCAGTTTTGGTTCTCTAAGGCATTTTTATTAATTAGATTACATTATTTTGGTTAGGAAATAGTTGTTTTGAGGATTATATTATTCCCATTATTATGATCCTATTGGTGTTGAGAAGAGAATGTTTCTGTTTCATAGATATTTGCTCAAGCATTGGCATATTTAATAAATTTTAAACCCAGTGTCCAGATTTTCAGTTCATGTGTTTTCAATCAGTGACTAGTCTTTGGGAAGCATGATTATGTAACAAGGATTTTAAGTTTCTCTTTCTATATCAAACTGTGACCAAAACATGCTTTTTAGTTTTTAGTTACGCGTTGTTCTTGGAAAAGATCAGAACCACCACCTTTAAATAGAGCTATGAAAGTGCTACCATAGTTACTAGTAATGATAAAATCTTGTAACATATAAATATTATTTATTATTTATTTTTATTATTTTTATTATTTGCTAAGCAATGCTAGCTGTACAAGTTCTTTTTTTAACCATCACCTAAAGAACAAACAGAAGAAGGAGAAAAAGAAGAAAAAAAATTTAGATGAACTTAATTAAAAAAATAATAGGTAAATATTGTAATAAAAATTTTAAAATTGTCTTCAAATGAAAATTTATTATTTTAATCAATTAAATTATAAATTAAATTATTAAATTTTAGTATATTATAAAAACATTGTTATTTTCTTTTTAAATATAATTAAAAAGATTAAATTTAATGAAAAAATAATTTTTATATCTTGGCGGAGGTCGTCAAAATAATATCTACACTTAGCATTCTTTTTTTTTTGACATGACACTTAGCATTTCTCTAAAAGCGGCTATGGGAGTCTCTCACTAGACGTCTATACTATAAATATTCTTGTAAGTGTTTATTTAGTCAGGAATCATGGGTAATGTACTATTTGTTGAACATGCATGCATAAAGTTTTCTGTACCATAACATCCTGCTAAAAAAATACCTTTATTTAACCATTTTTCTTTTCTTTTTTTTTTAAAAGAAAAAAAAAGTGGTAGGAGGTTGGAGAGGCATTTAGAAAAGATTTTTTTCTTTTTGGTGACTATCTAAAAAGGGTTAAATAAAAGGAAATGGTTTTCTTAATGGTTAATAAAGCCATATAATAATAATGTTACTAAATTAGATAGAAAGTAGAAGAATATCTGGTGTCTAATTATAGTATAAAAGATAGAATTTGATGAGAGTGTGGTCAAAGGCCATTGAGGGTGCGATATGTGCGGCGACTGAGAGAGAGGAGGATGCAAATTTCAAATTTCTGATGCTTAGTTCCCTCATCGCTAAAATATTTCAGTTCCCTTTGTTTAACGAGAGTCCTAATTCTTTGCCATTGAAAAAGAGCATGTGCTTGTTGAATTATTCTTGTGGTTGACACCATGGGATAATAACTTTCTACAACTATCAAGATTCAACAATCACCCTTCCTTATTATTATGATTATCAATTAATATTGGTGTACACATAAACACATCTTAATTAATCACTTTCTTAAGTAAGAAAGATTTATGTGTTTCAATGTGTTTATGTGTACACCTAGCAAAACCGTATTATTATTATTATTGAAAATATTAGAATTTAGAAGTGTTCGTGTGGAATTTTTCTCTCCAAAATATCCCTTAATTCATAATTATATATAATTTATAAAAAGTATTATTTCTAACATTTAAATCTAGGACTTTTAGTTAACATATAAATTACTCATCATTTTAATTAATTCCATTTTAAGTATTTTTACCCGTATTTAATAAATAAAAGAGTGATAGACTGATAGTGTCTATTGATACACTACACTAGTTATTATTGAAATGTTTTACATGTTCAATTTTTTTTATTATATTATTAAAAGGAATTTCCTTTTATATATTCAGTACATGTTTTACATAAATGTTTTACATAAATATTTGAAAATATATTGTCATACCAAGTACTTTTTTTATATGTAAACATCATCTCGTAAAAAAAAAAGTCTATTTAATAATATAACAAAAAATATTTTTATTATTAGTTGATATAAAAGTTTGGGGGTTGAGGTGGTTGTAAGGTCGCCTACCAGTTAAGGCATGCAGTAAAGCATGTAATTGCTCCATATGTACCTTTCCAACACATAGTTAGTTACTACTCAATGGTATGGAGATGAGGAATTTTGTGTCATTCTCTTGATGCCTCATTTATACTTTGTTGCCTAAGTATTCATTTTTTGTACTCATTGGGGGTGTATGAGAGGACCACTCTTGTATTATCTTATTAGCTCTTTCCTCACATGTAGTGTTCCGGGATTTTTTATTATTCTTTTTTAAACTAATGTGATATTATTTTCTGAAATTTTTTAATAAAATGTCACTTTTTTTAAAATTAATTATTCAGATGCCACTTTTTCTTATGTTACTATGAAAAATATATAGTAATAAAATAGTAAATTAAGAAAAAGTTTAGAAGACCAACACTTTTTAAATAATAATTAACCAACAACATGTGATCATTTAAAGAGGAGTAAATGATCATCTAAATAAAGTAAAATGATCATTCAAACAAAAATATGTGATCATCTAAAAAGGAATAAATGATCATCTAAAGTTATAAAAACTACATAAACAGTGATAGAGCATATGGAAGAGAGAAAGTAGAAGAAGAATCCAGCACTGGTAGCGGGAGGAAGAGGAGAAGTTGGTGGTGGTGGTGCTACTGCACTGTAAAGAAGAAGGAGGAGGTGGCGGTGATGTGTTGTCGTGATGAAGATAAGACAAGTTGGTGTGGTTGTAGTTGGAAAGTTTTGCTCCAACAAGAGCAAGCGGTTGGAGAAAGAGTTCTGTTCCTCTTGAGAAGTGCAAAGTGTGTGACTGGTTTAATAGATTATCATTGGTATTGGCTTTCTGGATCTGTTTCTTCAATGTTTGGAACTAATTATTCTTTTATGTTCATGTTGTTATGATAGCTTTCGTTCACTGTTATGCTTTTTATCCCCATTATTATTGGACTAAATAAATAAAAATGAAAAGAGAGGTAGAAACTAGATTATGAAATGCCGTGGAAGAAGGTGATGGTTATGGTGGATAGTGGACGATGGGAGAAGAAGATATAAGGGATGTTGGTTGTTGTTGGTTCCTTTTATGTTGGCTCCCTAGTATTATTGGTAAATTAATTGCCACTATAGTTAATAGTTATATATATATATATATATATAGAGGTGCATGCTAGGAAAATTTTTTAAAATAAATAATAAATAATTTTAATTCGTAAATAAAATGAAAACAACTTTAATTCTTCAAATTCACTTTTTTTTAATAAATAAATGAGATCGCCATATACAAATTATATTATATAAAAGGAAAAGTATTGGGAACCTTCACTTGATAGCCAAATGGAAACCAATAAGGAATTATGGATGATAAGTTTTATATTATATGAATGATAATTTTCTTAATTTTTGATGCTTATTTATTCATTGATTCCCTAATTGGCTCTCTAATATTGGTTCCGTAACATTACTTTATATAAAATAGTTAAGATAATTATAATTAATTATACATATATTGACCCTTAGGAAATATAATTTCGCAAACTTAACACAAGCAAACACTTCTTTGTATCACGAAAAGCAAGTGTATCACTCATAAATCATGACTTTTTCTCCCATGAGATAGTTGTAAGTAGTAACACAACAATAACAACAACAAAAGATAATACCTACAATGAGGCTACCATATACATATGCTTCCACTCACCCCTAAAATATTGTTCCAATTCGTTTTTCTGATCTCAAATAACATCCAAATTGCACCATGTTGATAGCTTTGGGTCAATTAATTAGTAAATTGACAAAATAAAATGGGTTGAAAATTTTGTGATTATCTTCTTAATGGACCAAGCTTTATTTATTATTTTTGTCTCTATTTGAGTAATAACAGTTGGATTATTTTATTCAAATTAATTTACGTGATTTAACTACATTTATATTAAATAGAAGGCGACCTTTTAGTGAAATCCTTTTTTATTCTCTAAAACTAAAATATATGCAGCTTGAGGCTTGGATTAATTAGCGATGACACTACTTGCCTCACAGGGAGCTGTACTCGGGTTTTGATCTTCAATACGGTGAGGAATATAGAATCCATAATAATGTGGGGGTAAATATATACGTGTGTTGTGATGCTTAGAATTAGAAATTGTTCAATTCATTAAAAAAATTAAAATATATAATTTTTGGACAAAAAAGTTAAATTAAAATAGTTACCATATATTGAACCATTTCATTTTAGTTGTCTTTCAAGCAATCGTCTAAAAATGGCCTTCAATTAACCCAGTTAAATAATTATTAGGACACTAGGTCATTTACTCAATCAGCAGGTGACTAGTCAAATTGTTTCATACTTTCATTACCGCTAATCAGGTTTATTGTATTGTATATGTCCGATCTGAATGGCAAACCAACAATTCACCAGATTTTTTGTCGGACCAACTAATTCAATACGGTTCTAATAATTCAATTTTGTCACATTTTAAATATTTTTGCTAGCAAGATTGAAGTCAGAAAAGTGGTATTGATTTAGCATACTAAATTGGAGATCAGAATTCTATAATAAAGAAATTTTTAGATAAACAATGATTTAGCATACTAAATTGGAGATCAGAATTCTATAATGAAGAAATTTTTAGATAGACAAAATAAAAAGATGTGTATAAATTTATTTTTAAAAATTAATAAAAATAAAATAGCATATTCTCTACCTGACTATATAAGTATATATCTATATATGAGAGTAATTTCCATCTCAAAAAATATTTAGAGTCATAATTTATAAGCTTAATTATTAATAAAAAAGTTTATATTATCTTTTTATATTTTTAATATTTTTAAAAAATAATATTTATAATTAAATTCTTTATTTTTTTAAATATGGAAACTACTTAGATAAGGATTCATATTTCAATTTTTGTTAAAGATGTTTTAGTGTAGTGTGGTGTATGTTCATTTAGTCGTTTTGGTGTTTCTTATCGCACGTTATTAAATCTATTACTATTATTATTTTTTTTTTCTTTCCAAAAGAAGACAAGTAATTTGGATTGGGCAAAAGCAAAATATCAAATATCTTAATTATTAGGATTTATTTTTAGATTGTTTATACATAGAAATCGAAAAAAAAAGTTCACCAAATAGGAAAAAGTATTACATATATTTATAATTTTAAAAAATATATGTTAGGAGTTATATCTAAATCAAACTAGGGCTCAAGTCTCATGCATATATAAAAGTTTTCATAAACTCAAAAATAAAAAGATAAACTAGTTTATATTTTTTGAATATATAAAACAATTACTATATTATTACTACATTATAAATTAAGAAAAATAGACAAAAGTATTCATAAATTATTACACAATTGATAAAAAATACATATGAATTTTGTAATAACTCAAATATATATATAGAGAGAAAGTATATGGAACCAACAATATTGGTGACCAACAATTTTTTAAGGCGACTCAAATGGTCAGCCACAAAGTTCTAGGACCCACTTTTATTCTTGATATCGAGATCGAATTCTTGCAAGAAAAGAATCAATCTTATTAATCTGGGCTTAGAGTCTTTCTTCTTTAACAAATATTTCAGGAAAGTATGGTCAGAATACACTACTACTTTGGAGCCCAATAAATAAGGTCTAAACTTTTCAATGACAAAAACAACGGCCATCAATTCTTTCTCTTTTCTAGGACAAACAACGACCATCAATTCTTTCTCAGTAGTAGTATAGTATGACTGTGCCTAATCTAAAGTTTAAGATGCATAAGCTATTGCATATGGCAAGTTACCTTCACGTTGAGCTAGCGTAGCTCCTACTGCATAGCTTAAAGCATCACACGTGATCTCGAATGGTAGACTCCAGTTGGCTCCTCTGATTATTGGGGCAATGGTCAATGCGGCTTTAACTTTGTTGAATGCTTCAACACAGCATTCATCAAAGTTGAAGTCCACATCATCATGAAGCAGGTTTGAGAGGAGTCTAATCTTGCTAAAGTCCTTGATAAACCTCCTGTAAAACCCTGCATGGCCAAGGAAAGAACGTATCTCCCGTACCGTGGTGGGGTGAGGCAAACTAGAAATGACATCAACTTTATCTGGATCAACAGTTATGCCTTTTTCAGAGAAAATGTGCCCTAATATTATACCTTGCTTGATCATAAAATGACATTTTTTAAAATTAAGGATAAGGTTCGTATCAATACACCTTTTTAATACCCTAACTAAGTTGTTCAAACATTCATTATAAGATATTCCATATACACTGAAATCGTCCATAAAGACCTCCATGCATTCTTCAATTAAATCAGAGAAAACACTACTCATGCACCTTTGGAATATAGCATGAGCATTGTACAAACCAAAGGGCATCTGTCAATAGGTGAAAGTGCCAAATAGATAGGTGAAAGCAGTCTTTTCTTGGTCCTCAGGATCTATGTGTATTTGAAAATAACCGCTATACCTGTCAAGAAAGCAATAATGTGTCTTACCTGCCAGTCGATCAAGCATTTGATAAACAAATGGAAGCGGGTAATGATCATTCCTTGTAGCTTGATTAAGTCTTCTGTAATCCATGCAAACCCTCCAGGAATTCTGGACTCTAGTTGTAACCAACTGTAACCCCTGACTTCTTGGGTACGAGTTGAACCGGGCTTACCCATTCAATATCCGAGATAGGATCAATGATGCATGCTTCCAAAAGCTTGGTGACCTCCTTTTTTACCACATCCAAGATGGTGGGGTTCAGTCTTTGCTGAGGTTGTCTTACTAGTTTCGCATCACTTTCCAGGTAGATTCGATGGGTGCAAGTTTGTAGATCAATCCCCTTGATATCGACGAGACTTCAGCCAATAGCTTCCTTGTGTAGTTTCAACACATTGACAAGTTGCTGCTCTTCCTGGGCAGAAAGTTCTCCAGAGATAATCACTGGCAACATACATTTTCTCCTAGGAAAGCATACTTGAGGTGTGGCGAAGGGGTTTCAAATTAGGGCTAGCTTCTTTTTCTGGTTATTTGCATTCTTTCTCTTCAAATGGCGGTTTGACGTATTCTCATAGCTTCCTCTCACTTCACTTTCTTCCGCTGCACTTTTTTATGCTTCTGTCTAATTGACTTCTACAACAAGTTCGTCGATTGTGTCACACTGTAGGAGAGTGTGATTGATAGGAGGTGGTCTTTTTCTGTTATGTGCATTGAACATGATTATATCTTCTTTGGTAGCAAACGAGAATGTGCCTGAGAAAGCATCTATTTTGAATCTAGTTGTTCTTAGAAAAGGTCTACCTAGTAATATCGAGGTTTGTTTCCTAATGTCTTCGACAGGTGATGAGGAGGTTTTTGACGATAATTTCATGCTTAAAAGGATATCCTCATCAACACTTTTTCCACATATTTGCTAGTGATTGACCAAGGTTTTCGTCTCTTGCATAATTATGTCCTTAGTTGATTAATTTGTTAAATTAGCTTCCAAGTATGTAAATTGTTTGAATCTTCTCCCACTTGGTGCCTTGATGTGTGTGTTAGTGAATTTCAGGCCCAAAGTGTAGAGGAAGAGCCCAAGGGAAGCTAAGAAGAACAAGAGAAGCAAGGAGAATGGACAAAAAGCCAAAAATAGCCCATTCCAGCATTGACCGCGCGCCCGCGCCCTCATGATGGCGCACCCGCGTGACCCAGATGGTGCGCCTGCGCCACCCTGTTTCGTAACCTCCAAGACAAGGACATCGCCCGCCCACGCGATGGATGGCGGCGGCAGAACTCACTAAATGAAGGCTATTTTGGGGATTTCACTTTTCCGGGCCTCGGCCCATCCATTGCTCAAGCCCAATTCCACCTATATGGGGGAGGAACAACTGAAGCACAACAAACATTCTCTCATTTCATCAATTTTAGCCTTAGAGTAGTTTTAGGAGATTTTTGGGACAGTTCC